>OZ020522.1:598667-651167 GCA_963971425.1 Bryoerythrophyllum caledonicum
CTACACTGCTGCCAACTTTGACACCCTCCCCAAAGCTGAGAAATTGTTATTTTACCATGAAAATTTGGGGACAGCATCATCTTTATGTTGAAAACATGTATACCAAATTTCAAGTCCAGGAGACTTATACAAAAAAACTTATGCAAGATCTACCAACATGGGATAGCTGTGAGAAAAGTGTCACAGCTGCCTACTTTGACACCCTCCCAAGAATTGAGGAAATTTTTTTTGCCCATGAAATTTTTGGAGCAAAAACATTTTTATGTTGTTTGCATGTGTGGAAAATTTCAAGTCCAAAAGACCCATACAAAAAATAATATTCCAAATCTACCAACATGTGTAGTTTTGAGAAACAAAGGGGAAAACCATTTTACTACTTCCAACTTTGACGCCCTCCTTAGGATTGAATTTTTGTTGATACATAGTGAAATTTTTGGCACAAGATCATCTCTACGCTGGTAACATGTGAGATAAATTTCAAAGCCAAAAGATGTACACAAAAAAGTTATTCCATATCTACCAACGTGTATGTCCTCCATTAGCGTCAATCACTGCTAGTAACCTAGAGGGCATAGAATGACATAGTTGAAGGAGCTTTGTACCATTGACTAACTTCCACTCTCTTTCAAGAACTACCTTCAACACATCTAAGCTTCTAGGGCATTGTTTGCCATGTTGCACAACATCTTTTAACATCCTCCAAACGTTCTCGATTGGATTGAGATCGGGAGAGTTTGTAGGCCAGTTGAGCTTTTTGAAAAGGTGGCTTTGTCTCCATTCTTTACATATTTTGCTCCTATGGACGGGTGCCCCATCTTCCATAAGCACTCCTTGTGGAATTTGACCCATGAAATGAACCAATTTGGCATCGTAAACCACTTCTATAAAATCCTTAGCAGAACGTTGACCTTCAGGCATAAAGACAAGTTCTGACTTTTGTCCTCCGGCAAATGCGCCCCAAATCATTAAAGAAGTCCTTCCACTTTTAAAAGTAGGAGCTAGACAACTTGATGAATAACGCTCGTATGCACTTCTCCAAACATGAATTTGCCGAGAATTTTTTCCAATTTCAAAAGTAGATTCATATGTCCAAACAACACGCTCCCACTCTTTTGCACTCCATCCACGGTACTTCTAAGCAAAAGCTAATCGTTGAGACATGTGACGAGGTGTCAAAAAAAGGTTTTTTGACTGCAATTTGACTAAAAATGCCATTTTTATGTAAGACCCTTTGAATAGTACGTCTACACACTTGAGTAGGACATGCATTGGTAATCTCTGAGAGTGAAGAGCAACTATGAATTTTTGAGTAATGCACAATACTACGAACATCCCCATCACTAAGCTTTTTAGCGTGACTTCCACTGCAAGGTTTGCGCTTGTAGGTTCCATCTTCTCTAAATGTTTTTACTAACCTTGTAACTGTTCTAATAGGAACTCCAGTAGTAGCTGCAACTTGAACTCCTGTAAATCCTCCCTCACTCAAACCTATGATGCGAGCACGAATTTCATCTGAAATTGCCATCATAAACTTATAGAGTACGTGATGCTAGCTACAGGATTGACACGTGACAATTGGCAGAGGAAGGAGAACAGGGCTAGAGCAGAGCAAAGGGGAGAGAAGGGAGCCAAGGCGTTGGAGCAGAGAGGAGAGAGAAGGGTCGCCAAAACACAAGCCCATATGCATACATGAAAAATCGTTTTGCTCTTAATCACTCATCATGTATGTCCAATGTGAATCAACACTCATGCATCCCACAATACAACATTCTCTGTTTTGAGGATTGTCTCAACATTCAGTCTATCACAAATCACACACACCATTCCCTTTACATAGTGTTCAATAGATATTTAGAAGAAAAAATTTGTCATGTGTCTAATGCACACTTTATGGCCAAGTGGATTCTTCTGCATGGAACACCTCTTCACTTCTTCATTTAGATGTTATTGATCTTTTTGAGAAGCATTTATGTTTGGTGGCTTACTCACATGATTGAGTTCAATGAAAAAGCATGAGGTGTCAAAGATATTTTGACATTTTCAATATGACCTTCAAATTGTTTATCATAGTTACACATGTTGATAGATATGGAATAACTTTTTTTATGTATGTCTTTTGGATTTGAAATTTATCCCACATGTTACCAGCGTAGACATGATCTTGTGCCAAAAATTTCACTATGTATCAACAAAAACTCAATCCTAAGGAGGGCGTCAAAGTTGGAAGTAGTAAAATGGTTTTCCCCTTTGTTTCTCAAAACTACACATGTTGGTAGATTTGGAATATTATATTTTGTATGGGTCTTTTGGACTTGAAATTTTCCACACATGCAAACAACATAAAGATGTTTTTGCTCCAAAAATTTCATTGGCAAAAAAAATTTCCTCAATTCTTGGGAGGGTGTCAAAGTTGGCAGCTGTGACACTTTTCTCACAGCTATCCCATGTTGGTAGATCTTGCATAAGTTTTTTTGTATAAGTCTCCTGGACTTGAAATTTGGTATGCATGTTTTCAACATAAAGATGATGCTGTCCCCAAATTTTCATGGTAAAATAACAATTTCTCAGCTTTGGGGAGGGTGTCAAAGTTGGAGCAGTGTAGGACACTATCCCTGGAACTACTTAACGGCCAATTTGAATGTCACCCTATTGTACAATGAACATTGTGGTACATTGTAGATGTTTGCTTCATAGTGTTGTTTCTAAAAGAAGAAGAAGAACACCGGTCCCCTGGGGTGGAGGCCGGAGTGGAAAAAGTGTATGTTTGTTCCACCACTAAAGCCATGTCCACCATGTTGATTCTATAATTTATATAGTTGTACAAGGATGATGCTTTACATCAATGTGTTTGTGCAGAAATTTACAAGGTACGTAGTTGACAATTTGCCAAGTGGTGATTATTTGATGGTTTTCCTAGTTGATGAAGTGCTAATGGTCCAATTTTAACTAGTCAATAATTTTCCTAATGTGATGGGAAAGAACATGTAATTACACTATGTTTTTCCATGTGGACAATGATCCTACAATCCTTGTGGTCAACATCCGGTGCAAGCTTCTTTTTTGTGTTGTAAACCAATGCACTAAAATGTAGTGTTGTGCTATCTTCTGAAAGTGGATTTTGTTGACTTTACATAAATAAACATAATACAAATACATGGTCTTTTCCCTAACAACAAGGAAATTCTCAACTGGTAAATATTGGACCATTACCACTTCATCAATTTGCAAAACTCTACATTACCACTTCATCAACTTGTAAAACTCTACACAAACACATCAAGGTAAAGCATCAACCTTTACAACCATGTAAATTGTTGAAACACTACCTTGTTGAAACACTACCGTACCTACAAGTACGTGGTTTTCATTTTTCAAAATTCCAGCATAATGGGGAATCTTTAAAATTTTGGTATCAAAGTGGGGCAAACTCTAGGCCATCTACATTTCGTTCATGAATTGACCCACCCATGTATGTTAGAAGCTTGGTTTCACCTTGGTTTCACGTACCAGTACAGTACACTAAAATTTATGTTTAGTGTAGTGGTACGAATAGTGTACTTACCCTAGTACACTATTTGTAAAGAAGTTGACAATTGGTGTTAGCTACCAATGTCATTAATGTAACCTTCACTCAAACCCCAATCAATCCCCCAATCATTTCAGCCCATGCTTCTCTTCATTTGCAACTTTCAAATGGTCATAACTCATTCAAAACTTGTCCAAATTGGGCAAATGAGGTGTTTTTTAGCATCTACATTTTCTGTAGATGCCAAAAAACACCTCATATGTCCAATTCGGGTTTATAATGAATGAGTTGTGGCCGATTGAAAGCTGCTGATAAGATACTTTGACAGCCCTCGGCTGCTAGACCTTTTTTTTATCATACCACTAAAATCATAATCCTCGCAGTGAACCACGCAGCGATCAATCGCGTAGTCAACCGTGCAGTGAACTAGAAGAACGGTGCAGTCAACCGCACAGTTAATTGCGCAACCAACCGCGCAGTGAATCATGTTACCTATTTTTTTAATATAGTTTGTAACATCTAAACTACATTAAAATGGTTGGACTAATGCGTTGCAAAGCATTAGCTTGAGTTTTTGGGTGTGACAAATTTGCATTTGTGTGTTGCAATTTGTGCTCTTGATTACAAATTTAACGTTCAAAATATTTTTTGAGTTAAGCACTAAAAGATTTAATTGTAAATTATGAGTTGTCAACTTGGAGTAAAAAAGTTGTGAAGTTGGAATTGTGATCCTGGAGGTTGGCATACAAAGTTGGAGTTGCAAAATTGCATATTCGAGTTGTGGAAATTGAAATTACAAGTTTTGAGGTGAGATTGCAAGTTTTGAGATTGTAATTGCAAATTGAGTTTGTGGGTGTGTGAAATTGAGATTGAAATTGCAAGTTGAGTTTGTGGGTGTGTGAAATTTGCATTTGTGTGTTGCAATTTGTGCTTATCCAAAATAAATTTGAAACTCTTGATTACAAATTGGACGTTTATAACATTTTTGAAATTCCATGTTAAAATGCAAAAAATCTAAAACCTAACTTATTTTATTCTACTCTATTCTATTACATTATTAAAACTCATGCATAGGTTTCAAAGACATATTTATATTTTATGTAATTTGTTGTTACCTTTCTTTTTTAATATTTGTGATATAAAAACTACATTATAATGGTTGAACTAATGCGTTGCAAAGCAAGCGCCAACTGCTAGTACTTCTACTATTGATACACTATATGTGCACAAGTGAAAAAAACTATGTTGAAATCTTTACTAAAATTGACAAATAGTGTAGTAGTTGGCATTTAGTGTAGGGTTTTGTCACTACACTAAATGCCTTGTTCGCAATTGGTGTATGGGTTCGAGTATAGTGTATACTACACTAAACATAAATTTTAGTGTACTTGTCATTCCACGCACCCAATGGCTAACCATGTGGGATATACATGCAACCATTTACTTGATGTAAGTTGTAATGTACTCAAGTCGGGAAATATATGATTCACAAGGTGACATGGGAGATAATGTTGGTAATGATTTCCTTTTACAATGTGGAGAGGGGAATTATAATGCTTTTGCAAGCAAGTGCGTCATCCTACAGTTTTTTCACGTGGTAAGCAGATTTTACAACATGCAGTTTTTTGGAAGCGGGAAAACTTTGGAATTCCTTGTTTTGCGAGCTGAGAAACTTTCCTATCCTCCCGGTGGTTGCAATTCCAAGAATATCGTTCTCCAAGTCGGTGTTGGTGGATCAAGATTACAGTTAGTGTGCCTCCACTGGTTTGTCAATGGAGTCTACAACATACTGCAGAGAAATATGTATCAGTCATGGGTATTCAACTGCACCAATCACCGATGTGATTTCTGGATATTGTGTTAACCCAATGGCGCCCAGTTCATGTTTCTCCAAAACCAAGATATGTGCTGATTTTTCATTTGAGCTAACATTGATGGAGATACAATGCCTGATTTTAGTATCCAACCTTATAAAATTGAACTCAAATCATGGCCTAAACTTTGGGAAAGTTTTGCACAACATCCAACGGTTGATGGAATAGATTATAGTGTTTAAAGATACCGTATATTTGTAATGAAAATTGTGCACTTTGGAGGGTACACTACCTCATTTATCAATAAATTTTTGCAAGAATTTTTGTACTTTGAATAAAAGAGGTTCACATATGCTCTAGGTCAATAGCTTTGCATTGACATTTCATGTGTGAAGAAAACATTTATACATCTCGTTGGAACAATCCCTCAGCATATCGCGGAGCTCAAGGGGTGAATTGCAGCAAGAGCGCGGAGTAGACAGATGGAGAATTCTTTTGTGACGCGTTAGAGAGATCCACTCCAGTCAAGCGAGATCTCAAATTAGGAAGTCGAGTGTGGAAGGAAACTTTCCGATCTAACCAGTTTAGGGCTAAGAGAAGCTTCCGAATTCAGATCGAGAGATAAGGTGTACAATAACGAGTACTCACTCCCAGGGTAAAGTAATGTGCAGTGGGAGGTGATATGAAGACCAAGGTGGGGACATGAGGATCGTTATTGTTTTGAGATCAGCAATCGACAGAGGGACGTAAAGGAAAGCAAGGCATAGGGCTTGACAAGGAAGGACGAGACCCACGAGGTCAAAGGAGCGCTAAGGTGGGACCAACGACGCTTAAGCTCCCCGGGAATCACAAATAAGAGCAAGACACAAGTTCGGTACAACAAGGAACGTAGAGCCCATCTCCGCCAAGATGGCCTCTTATGCGGATACTCTGAGGAAGGCCGCCAACATACTAGAAGAATCAAGAATTCAAATCCACCAAGTATTAGCGCCAATGGAGACAATGTGACAAGACTCCATGGAGCATATACTCAATGATCAACGGACCATCATCACACAACTACACCTCACAAAAGCCACTCCGGGGGAGGAACTACCGACCGGATACAAACGGAGCTACGCAGGCTTTCTCCTCAAAGACCTTAAAAGAGAAATATCGGTCAACCAAGAAGCAGTCCACAGCGAGTCGGAGTATCTACAACTTATTTTCTTCCTTAGTGGTCGTCCAAAGGAACACCGCCTCCAACTATGGTGCAAAGAGCTGCAACGGAAACTTGAAGAGAACATCAAGCTTGGACGATACTAGGTAAGGGTTTTCTTCTCCTAAAAGCAGAAAAATCTAAAACCATCAACAAGATGTTGTTACTAATCCCATTTGGAACACAAGATGGCATTTGCATTTTTTAGAGGTTGATGCCAGGGTTTGATCCCTGCAACGACAATTTTGACCAACCAAACAATCAAGGAGTTTTCTACGGAGAATGAAACTACATGTATGGGTGACGCTCAGGCATGAGACAGAGGATTTCAACGGCATCATCAAAGATATTGCATTGGAAATTGGGGAAGTCCTAGGAGAAGCCCGCAACACTGAGAAAAGTGGTGATCACCGCTTCTGTATCGCGATGAGCTCTGGAGAAGCATGGGAATTCCTCAGTCGTGGTGGTAAACGAAGAATCAAGTACGCCCCACACCATCTTAATCAACTGTAACTTCCTTCCAATACGGTGCCGCTACTGCCTAGAAATAACCATAGCATTAAAGACTACTAGGTTTGAACTGGAAAACCATCAAGGCCAAATCACAAACCCACAGCAGCAGAAGAAGGAAATGAAACACAAAATGGAGTTTCACCTCCGGAACTACAGAAAGACAAAGAAGGATTTCAGGTCTAGAAACATCGTAATTGAAGGAGAGCCAAAGCACCTACGGCGCAAGAGAGAAATAACAAGAGAGAAACGAACTCAAGTCGGAGCTTGTAGAAACCCACCAAGAATATCGCAACAAAGGCGGATGAGGGTGAGGAGCACGCTCAAACCGGCGTAGACGAGGCATGCGAGGATATGAAAGTAGACCCCCATCAACCGGCAGGAACCTCACATGAAGACAACCCTCTCGCTTACACATTAGGTGACAAAAAGACATTAGTCCCCGACAATGGGAAACCTGTGGGACCTCCACTTGAGGAGAGAACAAGGGATATTGCTCAAGAAAGGACACCGAAGAGCATATGAACAAATGTTGGAACCAGACAAAGGATAAGAGTTAGAAGAGCTACACAAAGAATCAAGCAACCAACCCCCACACCCCAAACAAAATTCTCCAAAAAGGGGATTCAGAAGCGACAACCTCTAGGAGAAATGAAGAAGACATAGTCCAGCACGGACATGAAAGAGGTACGTTCTAAAGACAACAAGAGGTGAGTAATGTACAACCACAAAATGTGGAAGGAACAAGAATTTGGAAACTAATCATGACAAGTAGTTCTAACCAAGTCAGGGCATGGCAAGTGGAGAGCTCAGAGAACAACCCAAGCAGTGGACAAGTGGGAGCACCCGACCTAAACATTCCACTAGTAGGGATCAATAGCGAGCAAGATAGCAGAAGTGGAAGTGCACCAACTAGTGGAGAGGTGTTGGCATCCCAGAATGTAGGGTCCTCGACGTGCATTGATTGGGTAAGTTCTACCCCAGATCCTATTTCTCCGTTGGCATTAAACATGACAAAACGGGCCCTTAACTTCTCCACTCCTATAGGAACGCACGACCACTAGGTAAATATAAATGAGGAAGGACTCATTCCATCCTTCTCTACACCCATGTGCCAAATAAAAAGGCATGGGAGTCAAAGATTGATTAGGGGCAGGAGACGAAAGGCAACACATAAACCTTATCAGACAGAAGGTTCTACAATTTAAAGACAATCGGACACCAGAACTAGCCCAACTCCCTGAAGAGGTGAAAGGATAGTTTATCAGTGAAACACCGACCTCCCCAAGGCCACTCTTTTTCCTCCAGTAGATATGAATGTGAAGGTCTTAACCCAAAATGTGCAAGGGCTTAATAACCTTGACAATTTGGCAAAACTAGAAATTATCTTAGACCCTACCTATGTAGTCTAGACATTTTATGCTTATAGAAACACAAACTAAGAGGCCCAACTCTAGACACTCTTGCTTCTAGATTATGGAGGCAGTCGAAGGCCTTCAGTTGAGCAGCCGTAGAAGCTAATCAAGCACTAGCAGGTTGCGGAGGACTAAGCAATATGGCTTTCTCTAAAATCAAACACCTAGTAATAGATAAAGGTTCCTCCAATGGTAAAACGGCACAATGGATTGCTCTTAAAGGACTTACTAAAGGGGAGTTCCGGAATGGATACATGTGTATGACTTCCGGGCCGGGCGTACAAAGGTGGTAGAACGGAGAGACGAGTTCCTGGCAGAGGAATTTGAAGGGAAGGCCGACCCAAAGGAGGGGTACAACATCCAGGACTTCAAGCATCTGGATGCCCGATTGGTGCTAGGGTTTCTAAACCCTATCTTCCATCCGAAAAAGCCAAAGCGGCTGGTGTCGAAGTGGGCCTGCACTTTCCTCGGAGCACTCCGGGGAAAGATACTGGTGGATTGGGGGACTCTCGTCAGCAAGATGATCAACCGGCTAGTGGCGAATCTCCAGAAGGTGAAGAAATCTGCGACCCCTCTGGCCTCCTATGTGGCGCAGTTCTACTGCCACCACCAGCAACTCACCCAGACGGAGCAGAGGGTGTATGACGAAGTCTTAATCTTCCAGGAGTACGGAGGTGAAGAGACGGAAGAAGAGTCCGGAGGGGAAGCTGAACCAGTGCCGGACTCAGCAACAGCGAACACTCTGAAAGAAGATCGGAGGGCGTAGAAGAGGGCACAAGACAAGGATCTGGAACCGGAGAGACCGGACACCTGTACTTCATTCGGATCGTCAAGCTCAGACGAGGCCGGGCCGTCCGAGGAAGCCAGCCGGAAGAGGAAGAGGCTCGACCCAGGGAACTCCAGAGGCCATATAATGGAGATTGATGAGATTCTATACGGCCTAAGCTGGAGAGTGGACGCCCTCAACGGACTCAACGTCGCCGTGAAGAAAGGAGCCCAATAGGTTTTTCGGAGCCTAGAGGTCAGCCGGATGGAAGAGGTCATCCTCCGGATAGAGGACATCCGGGATAAAGAGATTTTGTTGAAGGCCGTGCATCTATAGGTCACCAAGCTGTACCAAGTCAACACGATGTTGGAGAAGCAGGCAGCGCACTTACGGCAAGAGGAAGCATTGGCGATGGTGGCCCAAAAACAAGCGGAGGCAAGGGCCAACGCACTGCCAGCCGCCTTGACGGGGGTCCGGGAGGCTCTGAACTTTTCGGTGGATACGGTTAACCGGAATAAGCTCTTCACCAAACTGGTGGAGAAGGAGAAGAAGGTGACCCGAACCAATGTCTTCCGGTTTTTCTTCGATCAAGTGCAGAAGATGGGCCACACATGGGAACAAATGCAGCTTCTAGTGAACAATATCACCGAGGTGGATCCGGAAGACAGGGCGGCCCAAGTATCGGAAGATTTCATGACCCTTGATCGGACCACTACTCCTCCGGAACTGCCCCCGTCCGAGCCGGCTCCAGTCCCAAGGACCTCGATATTCATTCACCACGTACACCGGTAGAAGGCATTGTGTCTCCCAACCCCAGCACGGGTGAGATATTGAAGCAACTTCCGGATCTGTTGACGCCTTCGACAATGCGACTACCGGACCCTCTGGAGGAGACCGACCTCTGGGCACCACCCCATTCCGTGTCCAGGAAGCTGGCTCATGGGCTAGGGAGTCCTTCCGGAAGTTATAGGGACATGGTCAAGGAGGTCAAACCGATTGCCGAGCCGGAACGATAGTCGCCTCCAGTTCCAGAAGCTGCACCAGGACGGCAACCTCCGCCTCCGGACTCCAGAACTCCGGTGGCAAGGGTTTTCCCAGCTACCGAACCGTCGACCCGGAAGCTCGACTCTTCTCCGTCAACATCGAAGAAGGGAAAGGGTAAGCAGCGAGTTCCTTTGGAGATATCTCCCGTGCGCAGAAGTGAGAGAAATCGGGCGTTGGGTGCCCTGCTTTAGAATTAGGTTTAGATGTAGCGTCTTTGGGCTGTAATTCCAAATCGGCAGCGATTAACGATGGGGCTCAATCTGCACCTGGCTGCGGTCGGAATCAACTGCCACTTTTTGTAGCTTAAGGTAGGAAATCCGGAATCCGGAAACTTTTCCGAGATTATAGGATCGGAGATCCAATCTGGAACTTTTCCGGATTTCGCGGATCTTTTAGATAAGATCCTCCGGATTTCTACTAGATAGGAGGAAGACTAAGTTTGGGAAATTTAGTTAGAACTTAGTAGAGGAGTTTTTGCAAACTCTTGATCTTGTTTTTATGCGTTGAATATACTCCAGACCTCTTTACTAGATTTGCTCCTTAGTCTCATTGGTGTGGAATGTCCTCTTTGTGAGTAACGGATCTATTCTGGTAGGTGCTGTTGTGTAAGCATTCTTCCGGAGTGGAGTGATAACCTGTTTGCTAGAGAGAAACCGGATAGGACCAGTGTTAGAAGATCGCCTTGGAGAGCTAGAGGGCTACTGCAGAGGTGTTCCCGGTAGTCACCAGGGTCCGGAAGTTGCCAGGAGGGGAAGAGATGAACTGCACAGGTGTTCTTGGTAATCTCTAGGACACGGAAGAATCCGGGTTAACCTGGATTCCGATCGAGGCCGAAGTTTTACCCCAAGATAGGTAAAAAACCTGATGCGTAGGTCTAGATGGAGTCCTCTTGGTAAATAGTAACACCTACTCCGGAGAATCACAACCGTACTTACCAGAATGTCGTTGTAGTCAGGACTTGTCTCTATGTGACCGCGTTCGGAAGGCCTTCCGGATGGTGTGAGAGTCTAAGTCTAGCAGCAACAATCAATCACCGGTTAGCGGAGTAGGGAGAGTGGATGCCCAACCACTATAAGTTCCGGGGCAGTGGGTGTCTAGCCACTTAAAGTCACAAGGCACTGGGGAATCCGGCCACTTACACAAAATATGATCAGTGGCCTTCCGGTCACTCATTTAAACCTTCCGGAAGACTCTCTGAGGGGGAATAAAGAATAATCAAACTACCTACCGGTTGTCCGGAAACTAGTTCCAGAAACCATTAAAAAAGTTTCGGACTCCGGAAGGATCCGGATCCATAGTAAATGGGTGAATAGAATAGCTAGCCCATGAATGATTGATTGGTAGTTTAGTTTTGTGGGATACTCTGAGAAGAACAATAGGTCTTAGTGGGATCCAAACTGGAGTGGTTTACTTTGGAAGCATTTAATGACGATTAAGTGCATTCCGGAGGAATATTGACTCTATACACTGCAACAATAGTAGTGAAGGAAAGTTTTTGGCAATCCTCATTGTTTTTAGTTAACCCTTTAATGCCTAAGTGAACCACAAGGGCTTTAGAGAATCTACAAGATTATTAGATTATGTTGAACATCATCTATACAATAGATTCATATTATTGGGACTCCACTTCACGGAAATTAATGTAGTTCGCCAATGCCTACATCGATTGGAGATTAGAGAGTTCTATTGGAAAGCTTAGAAGTAGCTCTACATTTGCTATGAGGACAAGAGAGACAACAATCAATTGTTGAAAGAGTTAAATAAGCAAAAACATTAGAATTGACTCTGTCCCTTCAACTCTAGGGCCTTGTAGGCGTTGAAGGATTAAAAACTGATTTTTTCTCCAAAACAATCCTCCTAGTAGAAGAAGGCATAGTAATCAAATACATTGTTTCAATTTTAGATCCAACAATAATTTATCTATATAAGAAATTAAATTTCTTTCTTGAGTAAATGGCTACTTTTCTACCTATCGGAATACGGTTGTTGCAAGTGCATCCCCTTGAGTGTTTTAAATGACCAAAACACCCCAAGTGGTGACTCGTGTATCATTCCAGGGATTCAGGTGAAGTTAGCTAGGTTAGAACAATCCGGTTATGACTCCTTCCTGAACTTCCTCTTATTCTTCTTATCCAATCACGCCCAATCCGGTTACCTCACCTTTCCAGTTATCCGGATTGCCTTTCCTTACTTTCCCGTTTCTGGTTATGTATCCGGATCCCGGAATATCAAACCACACCACAGAAATAAGCTTTAGTTTTCCCTCATGACAGTAGCTATCGGAGGACGCGTCCTATTCGGAGAGGGACAATGTGCAAAACTCTCCCCTCATAGATTAGACTGGCGAAAGACTCCACTATCAATTCTAACATTCTCTACACATGACAAACACGCGCACCAGGGTGGTGTCTACGTCCTCACAACTGCAGGGATGCTACCGGACAGTCGGTCACGCAAGAGGTATTCCGACCCTTCGCTTACTACAACAACGGGAATCCTAGATAATACGGATCGGGTTGTGACCTGTTTACGGTTTCTAACCTTCCCGTAGAATCCCACAGAAACCCGGATCCCTCACCTTTTCCTTTCCACCCCAATCCAAGCTTTACGAAGGTTACACAACCATTTGGAATGGGATACGCTTGTGACAAGGACTACTTCGGAGCTTACACGAAAAGAGATAGATAGGTGTCAAGATGGAAGGATACAAACTTAACATTAGAAATGGGTAGCGCATCTCATACAACCTAAGGAACAGTGCCCGTAGTTGGGTGCTTGCAAACCCTCTTCCTAACACTAAGATAACGGGAATCAGATTCTAGCTGTAGTGGCGGCCATGCAAGGCGTCCGACCTACACACCAAAATCCTAAGTTACCCGGGTCCGTAATCCTTTACGCTCTCACGATTAGGTCAACTAACAGGACCCTAAAAGCCTCGTAACTAAATACCCTCTTTTCGGGAGCAAAACACAAAACCCAGAACCCACGATCAAATCGGGTAATGACAACTTGTCCGCCACTTTCTAACTAACCCCGACCAGGTCCGAAAGTTACGGATCTGATCCACCTTTCTCGGAACAAGTTCTGATTTCGGGTAAAACCCTAATTACCGGGTCACTACTGTGACCGTTTAACCCAACCACTAGACTCCCTAACCTTCTACGGCTAGTTTCCTGCATACAAGGCAAAGGAGGTCACCCTACTCCTTGTCTTCCTGGTCCTGACCTTTGTCTTCCTCCGAAGAGTCCGAGAGCTTCACCATTGACGTTCCGACTTGGGGTGAAGCCGGTTCTTCCTCTTCAATCTTGTCTTCCGGCTTCTGCACCTCGATCTGCTAGCTTGCAGGTGTCCTCTCCTCCGCCTCACGAGTAATGGTCCGCGAAGCCGACCGTGTCTGCCGCATGGGGGTTACCTTCGCTTAAACGGACACGGTCGGCCTCTTGGAAACTCGCGAGTCCGGAGTGTCAATCTCCACCTTGCTCGCCTTCCCCTGCCGAACCTTCGTCTTGAGCTGAGACAGCGGAGGGAGCTCGCTCTTCCGCTTCTTGGGTTTTGGACGAGGAGTTCGGAATCCGGCTTCCAGATCCGAAACCGTAGTTACAACCAGAAGCGCCTCTATCAGCTCAGAGTCGGGAGACACCTTCCGCTTACCTTTCCCAACATCCCGGAAGATCCCTGCGTGAATCTTTCAGCACTCCTCCAGCACCTTCTCCATCTTGGAGCGGTACTCCACCAACACTCCGACAAGCTTCTTCGCCACCGGACCGTCCAGCTTCCAGGCCTTGGTGAATCTGATGTCGAACAACCACGCCTTTAGCAATACATCACCTGGCTCCTGCACAAATTCCGTTATACGGGTGAGAGCGATTGCAGAATCGTTTGCCTTACCCATCACTGTAGCCAACTCCACCTCCTTCTGGTTCATGGTCGTCTTCATCTTCTAGTTCTTGTTCTCCAAGGAGATGAGCCGAGCCTCCAGCTCCAACAGGTTCCGAGGTTGCAGGTTCCGCTCCAGATGTCGGCAAAGTTTGTTTGCTCCCACGTCACCCGCAATCCGGCCCCCCTCGGCCATGATGACTTTGGTCCGCTCGTAAGTCTCCTTAGCCTTCTCGTACCCTTCCGCAATCATGTAAAAAGGATCCTCCTCGTCCTTCTCCTTGCTGACCTTCTTCCGGCGAATTCGAGGAGTTGTGTTGCTCCTCTTTGTCTGCTTCCTCTTCTTCCTTGGGCTGGTTGTCGTCAGCTGGACATCGTCATCAGAGGAATCCGAGTCCGAATCCAAATCCGGTTCCTATTCGGATTCCGCATCCGGTTTCGCATCCTCCCTACCGTGGCTTGCCAACACATTGGCCGTCTCGTAGGCGGTCTTCTCATTGTCGCGCAGCAAATCCTCCGGCTCGTACAGGTGATACATGAATGGGGAGATTGGGGTAGGTCGCACCTTCCCCAATCCGGTTAAGAACTTACTTACTAGTTCTCCCACGAAGTCTCCACACGCCACCTTCCGCTCGCCGGTGTATGCTCCCCAGATCGTATTGGGTAGCGTTGTGGTGGTCTTTGAGGGCCGACCCGAATACAGGATCGGGAGTAGGAACTCGAACACCCTCCGCGCCTTTGGACCCTTACAGTCCGCCACCGTCAGGCCGTCCTTTGGATCTACCTTCCGCGAAAACTTCTCGTCAATAAAAGACTCCCGGCGTGAGCACATATCTTCTCTCCGCGTCAAAAATCCGTAAACTTCGCTCCACATCATTGAAGTCCATTTCTCCGGCCTTCCCCGGATGGTGCCATCGAACTTGTTGGAGACTCCGTCTAACAGCTTCCGGACCATCGCGTCGTCTTTGAAACCCCATGGCTGCTCCTGAAATTCGAAACACCCCATCTTCTTCAGATCCGCATCCAACGCCTTACGATCGCTCTCGGATTCGGGAATCACCAGAACCACATTCCAGAGGTTCATGGTCAATTCGGTCGTCGCCCTGCTGCTGGTCGCCTTCCTCAACATCATCGCAGCGGCTCTCGATTGGATTTGGATCTGAATTCTTCCTAAGAGATCCGCGAAGGAATCCGCACTCAAACCCTAATCCGCAAAGACAACACTACCGGCTTACAACGCTCACACACACGACCCTTGGCTGCCCACGCTCGCTCACTTGCCGCTAACCAACCCCAAACTCACTAAGAAAGATGAGAGGAAGAACCCTGGGATTAACTATTTATTCCCAGTCTGGTAATCATTACCCAAATCTGAACCTGCGCTGGTTATGGCCGTTAAATCCGGTTATGGTTCTAACCGTTAGATCCTCATCCTGGTGATATCCTACCGAGATCAAAATCTGGCCATTGATGCCTGGATTCCTTCTTTTTGTTTTTGGGGTTTTTTGCTTTAAGCAACGAGGACTTATGATAGTTTTTAGTAAAACTATCTATTTACAGTGGGGATGTTCCTAATTTCCGAAAAATCACCAGCCATTTGCCCTTTTCTTGTACTAAGACAACAATTTCTTAAAAACTAGGTTCCGGCACTACTCCTAGTCAATACAAGTCCATTTTTCTTATCCTAAACACCTCCATTACTTGTGATTTTTGGCATGCAATGACCTAACACAAGGTAGAACATAGATCCATAAGATTTATTCAATGTGTGGTGGAAAATATGCTATTAACTTGAGTCAAAGTAAGCTAACCTTGTTTGTGCGGGGAAGAAAAGAACCATTATTGCACTCTACAGGTGCATATATCTTACAATCTATGTGGTCAAATTTTATAAAAGTTTTTTAGTATCTTCTTATTGTAGTTGAATTGGAGATCGTATGGTTGAAAATAGCAAAGAACCGTTTCAATTAGTCTTGCAACCTCTCATCTTAGAAAAGCAGGTTTGAAGTGGTTGTGGTGAAAACATAGTCTTCGTCCTTTAACTCTTTAAGGACAAGGCATGCCACCAGGCTTGGAAGATCGCACGAGTGGGTACATTTCATTGTGGCTGGTCACTACATTATCTACACAGTGGGTACATCTCATCACGACATGTCACTACAAACAACACATTGACTATAGTTTGTCCGTTGACTCTGATGCACATTATGAGGGCAAGGATCCAAGGAACTTAAATTAGACCGCATATCAAATAGAGATGAATTATCGGTCCACCAATTCACAAATTACTCCAAAAATAACCACCTATGGACCTCTTGCCCTTAAAGGGTTAAGTTCAAGGAAATTAGCACATTGTTAGGCTTTTGACATGCTCATCTACGTGGAATTTACATAAGATATTTGGCAGTCTGAGTCAGCAACGAGCGCATTTGATGGATGGGATGATCAGAGGGCAATCCTTAGCCGTTGATGATCCATGCCAGAGCTAGGCTTCCACTTTTATGACCAAGCTTGACTGCATGGTCATTGGGCCCCAATATTCAATTTAGACAAACCTCTCATGCTCAGGATAAAGACTGGGCAAGGACAGTTCTGTGGCATTGGCTGGGGATGGTGGCTCATATCTGGGGCAGGTGACAAAAGATTCCATTCTCCCAAATAGAAACTTGGTGGATCTTCTGCTTGGTCCTTGGAAGTATCACAAACAGCCCATTTCCACCCATGGGCTACATAAAGTTCGCCTTTCATGCCATGGTTTCTTTACCCAACATACCAGTTTTTATTCATAATTTGAACTTGAAAAGATATCACCAAATAGTTTTCCTTATTTTCTGAGAATTACTTCCTAGCGATTATGTAATGGAGCTGCAGCAACATTTATCTCGTTTAAATTAAGTAAGAAAACAAAATTTCATTCTTGATGCAGTTTAAACCCCAAAGACCCAATGTCCCCTCGGATGACATTTTGAGTTTGGGTAGGGTACCACGTTCTAAAATTAGGCATGATTTTCTGAGATTTTTTTACAATGAACGGCCAATTTTTTATTAGCTTTCTGTAGACATAATTTTCATAGAAATCCAACTAATGGTTCAAAATTTACAATTTCTTATATGTAACATATATAAATAGTGCAACGGTTTAGTGTGACATATAACAAATAGTGTAGCAATACTTCAATGAACTCTAAATTTAGTAGAAATTCAAGTTTTTGTCCATTTGAAAAAAAGATTCTCTTGGAAAGAAAATGGAAGTCTTTGCATTTACCGTACGGATTTTCAAATTTCAAAAATATGAGAAGGATATGATATGTGCAAAACTTGAAGTGTATTGTTGATTCTTAGCATATAATTGCATTGCAGGAATTTTAAGGACATCTCCTTCTCCTCTTCTACTTCTAAAATTTGGTACACATGTGCCTAACATGATCCTTTAAAAGTTCAAATTAGATTATCACGGAGCGTAGTGCAAAAAAATACCATAGAAGGTGGTCGAAGTTTGTTGAAGGTGTTTAGTATGACCTCAAGAAGAGTTCATGTCTCACTTCAAAGGCTGATATCTTTTAATCCGTGCGGTCAAACTGAACAAAAGTTTTAACACATACACCTGTACAATCCTAGAACAAAATCCTACGGTTAGATATGTAAAAATTGGGTTTGTTTGCATTTTGTGTTGAATGCATTGAAACTGGCAGTTTCCAGTGAGTTTGGGTGCTAAAATGCCTTGGGCCGACAGGGGTTAAAAGTGCCCGTCTCTTCAAATTAACCCCTAAAGGACCAAGTGTCCAAAACGGGCTTTTTGAAAATTTGGTCAGGTTCCTATGCTGTCAATTTCAAACATTCTTCTTTGAAATTCTTACCATAGAAGGGCATTACCAAGACCTTAGTGGGAAAACAATTTTTTCCTAAATTGGACATTTGATGAAAAAGTTATAGGGTTTTTAATTTCAAATGGGGAGGGCGGGCACCTCGGGCACCTCCAAAAACTTTTGATAGGACACTCTATTGAAAATGAGATTTTCAGTACTCGCAAGTAATATTATTTCCCTTCATGTTGTCAAAAAAAAGTTCTTGTCTTTAGTGAAAAATAGCATACCAACCCAAGTCAAATATTTTCACACATTGTCACTCATTGTCGGGCAAGGTACCAAAAAAACTTCTTCTTTTCCACATAAACCTAGAGATCTTCATATTTTTACTTTTTATTTTTTCCACAACAATATGTAATGTAAACCTTCATATTAACCATTCGGATTATCAATCGAAAACATATTAAGTTCAAAAAAAAATTAAAGTGTGAATTAACAAATTTTGAGCCTCCACTCCTTGCACACTTGTTTTGAATATGCTACACCCTGTCTCTACCTCTAAAAATTGGTGTGTGAGGAGCTAACATCATGCTTAACAAGATGGTAATAGATTTAGACCTTTTGTAGTGAAATTTTTTGACACCAAGTGAAGTCAAAGTCTGCTGATCCACTAAACGCAGGGAAGAAAATGAACCATTTGCTTGACTTCAAACACTATAATCTTTCAATCCGTGCGGTCAAAGTTTATGAAATTTTGTACATGTATTACTTAATAAGCCTTTATTGAGATCCTACGGTCAGAACTAAAAATGAAAGTTTTTGTTACCTTCTTTATTCATTGCACTAGAATCCATTAATTTTGAAGTGTTTTTGGTGTAAAACTGCCTTGGTACCTTAGGGGTTAAAATGTATGAATATGTGATTCCAGCAGCATAGTAAGTCTCTGGGCACTTGAAACTGCACAAGTGGACATTTTTCAATAACTTATGTCCTGTTTTCACATGGATAAGTTGTAGTGTGGCTGGGTTTGCTCTCAGAATCACTTTCACTGCATAGATGGCCAGGGGTTCAGTACAACATACGGCAGACACATTATCCAAATTTCCTATGACCAGGTGAGGTGTGTGCGGGTAAGTTACTTGCCTCATCCCGTCCATCATGTTGATGCCATGGCCTGCACCATGGAAATTTTAGGGCCAGATACCATTGTACAATTTGAACATCTATCACCTATGTTGATTGAGCTTCATTCCTTACCGGATTCCACTGCCTCCAACCCTTCACCACAGTAACAATACTTCCTTAGAGTAACTGAACAAAATTTAGCATTGAGTTACAGTTTTCAGCAGCAGAGCCTTCCTCTCAGGAATAGGACACCACTACACAATTCGTCTTACATGGTGTAGATTCAAAGTAATGTGGATCACCTACACTAATTTACATCACACACATGCATGTCAAGTTTTGAGAGGGAAATCATTTTCAAGCAATTGTGTGCCGGTCAAAAATTGCATGTAAATTTCCATTTAGTGTAGACATTTCAACCACTCTAGTCCACACTATGCAAAGTGAACGATGCAATGTTTCATAAATTCATTTCCATATGCAGTTAAAAACATCACTCCTTCTTAGAAACAAACAGGTACAATACGCAATGGTCAGTTTTGTACATAATTGATATACAATGGAGAATGTCCAAATTTTTAGAAAATTCAAGAGATTTGTCACAGTGACACCCATGTAATGTCACCCATGTAATGTCAGGTGATACATGTGTAATACATAGGTGATACCCAGTGAAAAATACTTAGCTCGGCAGGTAGGTGCCGAAAGTGACCACAGCGTTCGGGACCAAAATTTTCTTTGTCTTCCAATATTTTCCATTCCCTTTCCATGCATAAAAGCATACAGTATGCATAATATTCCGGGACCCAAAAAGCAAACAGATCCTGAGAAAAGCCTGGAATTTAGGACGAAGAAGTTCAAATCAGGGCAGGCCCCAAAGTTTTGGAGGCTGGGAAGGGCAACCTGCAAAAGAGGGAATGTTGGCAACGCGCACACGCCATCGCCACCATGGCCACCATCAATCACTTTGCAAGGCAAGTGGGTCCGACGCTGCCGATGCCTTTTGAAGAATCCCTCCTGATCGATCGCCAATGATCCACACACTACCACCTCGATCATCCACCAATATCTGCTCCAAACCCATCCTACTACAATTGATCTCCACTCCTCTCCAGCTCTCCATTCCTCTCCCCTTCTCGAGCTTCATAATTCCATTCACGATTGATACGCACCCGAGTTGACGTTTCTGGAGCTTTGATCTGATCCATAATTCGAGGTATTGTTTGTAATGTAGACTGCACGATTGCGCGTGTGTTTCTCTTGTGAGCTGATTTCTTTGTGTCTGTACAGATATATTTCATTTCGCCCTGTTGCGTGATTTTGCGTTCGTATCATAAATGCTGCTGCTTGGGCTGTTAATTTGATGCTTCGTGTGGTGGATTTGTGAAGTTTTGCTGTGGTCTGGTGATCTGTTGGAGAGGTGGTGGTTTGGCATGGTTTTTGATTTTGTGTGGAGTTTTGGTGATATAGAGCAAGCTGTCTGTTTCGTTGGCTTCTGTTTTGTTGAGGAATTCGATGTTTGATGTGATGCGATTTAATGGTGAGGATTTTCTGCAGGTATGCAATAACCCAGGCAGTGGGAGGAGCGTTTGGTGGAGGGAGGTTAGGGAGCGTTGTAAATTGTTGGAGAGGAGATGGCGGCGGCGGCGGCGGTGATGAGCTTGTTGCACAGTCACGCGCGCGTGGGGGGGTTCGCGCAGAAGAATCTGGCGCCGTGCTCGTTCGGATCGGCGCGGACGTCATGGGTGGGCGGCGCGCGTCGCTGCGCGGCCGTGAACGCCAACAACTCGGGACCCAGTGCGACGCGGCGGAACTCGAGCCAGTCGTTCAACAACGGCAGCATGGCGGAGAACTTCAGCGAGAATGACGCGGACTACGCGGACGCGTCGATCGTGGAGGCGCTGGAGGTGCGAAGCGGGCCGGAGGGCTTCATCATCAAGATGCGCGACGGGAGCGTACTCAAGTGCGTGCACAACCGCGCCGTGGAGGGTGGGAAGCTGCCCGTTTACGCCGCGCAGCCGGCCATCGTGCTGCAGCTCGACGACGGCTCCAACCTCATGCTGCCCATCATCGTGCTCGAGCTCCCTAGCGTCATGCTCCTCGAGGCCGTCCGCAACGTGCCCATCTCGCGCCCCACCGTGTACCAGGTCATGAGCAAGATGCTCGAGGTCTCCGGCTACCGCGCCACCGTCGTGCGCGTCACGAAACGCGTCAACGAGGCCTACTTCGCCCGTATCTACCTCGCCAAGGACGGCGACGACAGCGCCCCTCTTGTCAGCCTCGACGTCCGCCCCTCCGACGCCATCAACCTCGCCGTCCGCTGCAAAATCCCTATCCAGGTACATTTCATCTCCGCATCAATTAGGTCACCACTTGTCTTCCTTCCACTTTCACAGATTACTCACTGGTTTCTTCCTTTGCAGGTGAATAAGGACTTGGCGGTGGGAGACGGCGTGCGCATTGTGAGCGAACCCGAGAAGCTTCCCTCCAGCGTGGTCCGCAACGGGCAGGTGATCACGAACATGGACCAGCCGCTTGCCGGCGACTGCAAGGACGCCAAGGAGTTCATCATCGTCCGCGACATGTACATTGCGGCTGTGGAGGAGCGGTTCATCGACGCAGCCAAGCTGCGCGACGAGCTCCAGCAGTTCCGTAGCTCCAGCAAGCAGCAGAAGCAGACGTGAGCTAGACTGGCGTCTTGTGATTAGGTTATTAAGCAAACATTGATGAAGCCTGGATTGTGGCTTATTCCCATCTGCAGTATATGTCTTCATGTACATATCATCAGGGCGAGGGCGATCGGTTGAGCACAAGCTGAAGACGAAGATATCATGTACAGACACGCCCACATCACCTTCAAGTATTTTATGCTTCTGCTTTCAATTTGTTGTTGTCATTGCAGCTCTAAATAGTATATTACCTAGACAGGAAACATCCGTTCCGATTATTGCACCAAAAAAACACTTCAGAAATGGGTCCTAGTATTATATGGTTTCTGTAGTTATGTATAGCCTGTGCCGTTTTACTGGGTGTATTATCAATGGATCCTTCTTCGTTAGACCGGATCTTATTCTGGTGTACTAATTCGCCGACATTTTTATGCAAAGCTCCCGGGGAGTTTTGTTGTTAATTCAGGCCTCGGATTCTGTGAGGCACCATTCTGGGACGTGATTCTGAGTCTTCCTTGTTCTCGTTCACTGTGAGGTGTACTTGTTTCTAATCTCATCTGCTTTGCTAGATTATGCAATGAAAGTTGTAAACTCATGATCTGCTTTACTTCAATAGAAGCTGCCAGCACTTTGATGGTGTTGTGTGTATGTCCTTTTTCATTACTGTTCTGAGACATGGTCGCAGTTTTCTGTTTGCTGCACTGTTGTGTGGTTTGGCAGCAGATTACACTTGGAATCCGTGCAAAGCAGATGTAATACCCTTTTATTGTCACTGTTTCTAGACCCCAAGACCATGGACTCCACTCCACTATCACATGTCCATGAGAACATGTTATTGTAGAGAACTGAAATTGGAATGTTTGTGATGCACAGTAACATCATGATTTGAAGGGTATCGCGATATTACAGAAGGTGATCTAAAAGAGGTTAACCCTTTAGCGCCCAGGGATGTTTCTGTTACAGAAGGTGATCTAAAAGAGGTTAACCCTTTAGCGCCCAGGGATGTTTCTGGAGAAACCAAGAATTCTGCTGATTTTTTTCTTTGAACCGGAATTGATGGAAATACAATGACTAATATTAATATCTAACCTTACAAAATTGAACTTAACCCATGATCTCAACTTTGGGGAAATTTTGCACAACATCCAACCGTTGATGGAATAGATTATAGTGTTTAAAGTTACCGTATATTGGTAGTGAAAACTGTGGAATTTGGAGGGTGTACTACTTTAACTATCAATGGAGTCTTGCAAGAATTTTTTTACTTTGAATTAGAGTGGTTCACATGTGCACTAGGTTGATACCTTCGCATTGACATATTATGTGTGAAGAAAATATTTATACCCAATTATTGGTGATTTTTTTCTTTTTTCTACTTGGTTGTATACAAAAATGTTCCAACCTTATACGAATCAAAACGGAAGTTTCGTATGTGAGGAGAGAGATCGACAATCACAAAACAATGAAGAATGTCTTAAAGACCAAGTTCAATCAAAATTTAAGACCAAAATCAATGTGCATGTGTGTGAAATACAACATAGTATGTGGCACAGTATTCACTGTATTTGAGTGTATTTGGTGTATTTTGTGTCGTATTCCTAGCTTTTCCAAGAGTTCTATAAATCCAAATCATGATCTGATTGTTGGAGAGTGTTCGTGTAACGAGTGCACAAATCTGAACCTCACATCTCGAAGCCTAGTTCCTCATGGATTTCATGCAAATTGAGTTTGAGCACCTCCGGAGTCCCATTTCGGGCTTCCTGGGCGCTAAAGGGTTAAAGTGTACAATGTTGTTCATGTAATTGAATCTGGTTCACTTCACACGATTTCAAATGGTTGGACAGCTTGTGTATATGCTGACTATTGCAGCAGCAGAATTTATTTTTCTTTGTCTTCAACATCTTTTCCATTTACTTTTTTGTTTCCCCAACATTTTCTCTGTCAACTTCTTCTTTTTCTTGAATTTTGTATTCTTTGTTCTCTTCTGCCATATAATCTATTTATTGATTAATTTCTTTAGCTTCACTATTGTGGCGGTGCAATGTCTTTCTTAACATGTGTTCAAATTAGTTTAAAATTGGACTTTAATACTTTTGCAATTGGACCTGTCAATCTTTAAAACACAAATATTAATCCGTATGGGACCATTTTCTCTCAATCCTAATGATGAATTCTTGAAATCTTTCATAAAGATGTTTTATAATAGTAGCTTTGTGGGACTTCTAGTATTATCAACACCAAAATTCAAGACAAAAGTAATGGTATTCTAAGCGCAACTTGCTCAAACTTGGACACTTCCAAATGTTTTTCTATTTAGCATTTAGATTTTTCACACAATTTTATTTTTTTGTTATTGAAAAAAGATCTTGTCAAAATTTTAAAATTTGTGTATTAAACCATTTTTTTATGTGAATAAAAAATTGTCACACGTTGTCACACATTTGAGTTAAATATATGAGCATCTGAGTTTATAAATATAGATCATGGTCCTCTGGAAAAAAACCTCTTGAAAAATTCACAATTTGAGGCATTTTGTGTGTGCAATAGCCCCTATTGTAAATAATTGCATTTAAACTCAAAGGACTTTTTGCATGTTTATTGTATTTTGGACCCAGGTACAATTGATCATTCATCTCATGGAGCTGCTAGCCTTTTTAGATGAAAATATGACCTATGTATTTTAGCTTATCATAAAGAGTAACAATATTCCACCATTGCAATTGTTTAAATTTAATTATCTGACAAAGGTAGCATCCTTAATGTTACATACCTGCCATTAATTCCACACTCACACATATGATTATAGTGCTAAATTTTTGGATTTGGTCTTGGTGTCAATTGGCCCCGCTTTTACTATTGATTGGCTAAAATTTGGATAGATACCACTTTTCATGCAAATATGTTACATATTTCATCCGACTAATCATTTTCATCCATATGCATCCATTTTTTGAAATGAAAGCTGATAAATGAAATTAAACTTTTTTGAACAAAATAGAGAAATTTTAAATTAAATTTGAGGGTGAAATATAGATAGAAGAATACCATTCATAATTAGTAAACATAGTGTATAATAACAAGTGCTAATTCTTTGTTTATGAGGTATCATAAGATGTGTTTTTGAGAGAATATATCTTGTCAACTTGTCATGAGCTCATGGTAGTTGATTAATCATTGTCTCAAATAATTGTTAAAGGATCTACAAAGAGTTACTTCAACAATTTATATAAATCACAATGACTCGTTTAAAAAATCGTGAAGGGATCCACAAGATGCCATGAAAATAATCAACCAATACCAACAACACATGACCCACCATAATTACATAAGAAGAAGAACGTCGATCTCCGAAAGAGGGCGACGTGATTAAAGTGTTTGTTCGTTCCATTACTAAGACCCATAATTACATACAAATAGTGACTACGTCAACACATTAAAATAAAATAAAAATTTAAAAAATCTTTAAAATTCCTCCTAAACAATACCATTAACAATCTAGAACATAAAATACTCATATGATTTTGATTTATCAAGTAGAAAGACAAACCAATCATGTACATCTTCATATTTTAGGGACCAAACTCTATGGTAGTTTTGCCAGTAAATACTTTAATCTAGCAGGAGTGATATTCCAACATGATATTGACCTCAAGTATACAACAAAGACAATGAAAGGATAGTTGTCAAGACAATCCTTTCCTATCATGAAGTGGCTTCTACAATCTCCCGATCTCAACTCGATCAAACATCTTAACCCCTAAGGTACTGTGGCAGTTTCACACCAAAAACACTTTTAAATTGTTGGATTCTAGTGCAATGAATAAAGAAGGAAACATACTTTCATTTCTAGTTTTGACCGTAGGATCTCAATTAAGACTTATTAAGTAAAATCCTAACAAAATTTCATAAACCTTGACCGCACGGATCGAAAGATTATTAAAGTGTTTGAAGTCAAGCAACTGGTTCATTTTCTTCCCTGCGTTAAGTGGATCAACAGCCTTTGACTTCACTTGGTGTCAAATTTTTGCACTACACAATGTCTAAATCCATTACCATCTTGTTAAGCATGATATTAGCTCCTAGTATACCAACTTTTAGAGGTAGAGGAGGCGTGTAGCATATTCAAAACAACTATGCAAGGAATGGAGGTTCAAAATTTGTCAATTCACACTTTAATTTATTGTGAACTTAATATGCTTTAGGTTGATAATCCAAATGATTAATAAGAAGGCATACACTACATATTGTTGTGGAAAAAATAAAAAGTAAAAAATATGAAGATCTCCAAGTTTTATGTGGAAAAGAAGAACTTTTTTTGGCACCTTGCCCGACAATGTGTGACAATGTGTAAAAATGTTTGACTTGGGTTGGTATGCTATTTTTCAGAAGAAGAAGAACGCCGGTTCCCGAAGGGGACCGACGTAAATAAAGTGTTTGTTCGTTCCACTACTAAGACCATGCCCACAGGACAAGGAATTAGTAAACTGGAACTACTTCACTCTCTCGAGGGTAGACACTATGTAACAAGTAGCCAAGGAACCACAAACCAACCAACGAGTCACTAACTAACCAACTAGCCAGCGAACCAACCACAAATCAAGCAATTAGTCAAAAACCTCAAAACCAAGTAGTAATGAAAAATCAAGGCGGGGGGGGGGGATTTAAGGGGGGTCCTGTGTATCAGGGAGGGCTTGATTGTTTTCGATATTGCGTTTATGTAGGAGAATGGACATGGCGTATTGAATAGCTATGGTGTTAATGTTTTTAAAGGAGGTTTTAATTGTTTCTATGGGTATCTTGAAGGTATCTTCTAGAGATTTCATAGATGGGATAAAGGTGGCGGCACAAGCGCCGGATGTGATTACAATAAGGGGTCGACATTCCATCCGAGGGCGATGATGTCGTCAATAAGGGGTTGGTATTTATCTATTTTATTTTGGATTGTTTCTGGGGAAAATCTATCGTTGCAATATGTGAATTCAATGAATTGAATGGTGTATTCTTGGTTGATGTTATTGGGTGGTGGGTCATTATATGGTAAACCTTTAATACAAAGGATGTCCAGTTTGAGCCGAGCGTTGCACTGACATCTTTGGGTCATACATGAGCATGGGAGTAGCCAAGGGGGGACCGTATTTTCTTGTGGATTGTTATTAAAAGTGCCGGCGTTCATTAATATAAAACATCTCGATTTATTGTAGGAGGTGATTAGTTTTCGGACTTCCCATACCGCTTTATTATGTCTTTTAACAATTAGAGAGTGTATGTGGTGGTTTTGGCATTTGAGTAGAACATGAAGCCATGTGTCGGGGACCGTTGAGGGGCATATGGGGCATGTTATGGATGGGAATCTTTTTACTCCAAAGAAGAGTTGTTTCCGAGCGTTTCCCATATACTGACCAGTACGGAATTTGATGAGACGTGTTATTTGCGAGTCTGAAATGATGGGGTTTTTCCAAAAGTTTGTAGAGAGTCCATTGTCTATGTCATTATTGTTAGTCCATTTTTCTATGTTAGGAATATTTTCTGAGATTGTGTCAAGGTTGTTGTAGAGATCTTGTTTTTTGAGATATTTGTCCAAAAATCTGATTGGGCCTTTGTCAGGGGTATCTTCTTTGGAAGGCCAATTTTCTTTTTGAAAGTAGTATGGGGTAGCATGGGCGTGTTCGTATGGGTCTTTGGCATCTTTGTGTGTTTTTTCTCGGCCTTCTTTTGCTAATTTGTCTGCTTGTTCGTTGCCATAAATGTTGGCATGGGCTCTCACTTTGTGGAGGGTTGTGATATGTGTACGGTTTTGTAACATTTGGACCATTGATGTTAATATGGTTTGGTCTGGGTGGCTATTGTGAAGGGTAGGGTGTGTTATTTGAGTGTTAAGTAGGTGGAGTGCATTTATACAATCGGTGAATATATGTGCGGGTTCATCATTGTATTTTGTTGTGATGATTTGTAGTGTTTTGTGAATGGCCATGAGTTTTGCTCTGAGGATTTTTTGTAGTCCATGGAGTCTTTTGGCTAGTTTAACTTCTTTAGTAGAATTATATATGCCATAGCCAGCTTTTTCTCTGCGCCAAGAGCCCGGGCTAATTTATTCTGGTGGTTTAAAGTGTAATAACTGTGTGTAGGGTTAAATTTTGGTGTGGTATGGGTTTGGTAATTTGAAAGAGGGGGAGGTATGGCGGAGTAGTTTAATGTGTTGTTGGCATAGTTTAGTTTTGACCAATTTTTTCTTTTCTTTACGGGGGTTTGTATGGGTGTTGGTGGGGCCAGTTTTGTGTATACATGTGTATGTTTAGATTGTCTGTTATGGAGGTAAGTTCCGCAATTTGTTCTCGGGAGCCAAGGGTTTGATTTTGATGATGGACGCATAGTATTTGTAATGTAGATGTCTCTATTCGGGGTTTTTTAAGCTCAGGTGGAATAGTAGGTTCTTCGTATGGTATTGTGTCTGATTCAAATGATGCAATTATATGGGAGTCTAGGAATGGGTTTGTATGTTGGTTGTTGCTTTGGTACCAATTGTTGTTCGGTGTGATGATGATTGTTTTTGTGTTATTTGGGTCGTGTTTGGCGGCAAGTCTAGCCCAATGTATTGCTTGTTCCATGTCTTTCTCGTTGTGGAGGTGGGCTATGCCGTTACCGATCCATTAGTAGTCAAAGGCCTTTCCTAGGGATCCGAATATTTTGTCTCTTTCATAAGGTGAATAGAATTTATTGAGTTTGGTAGGACATGTGACCGGGGAAGAGAAGTATGATTGCTCGATGTTAAAGGATGAGATCAATGAGTCTAAAATGGGAGTGGGTATTGTGTATTGGGCATTTTTGAGTGGGTCGGTTTTTGGTATTCGGTATTTGTACCTTTGGTAGAGCCATATTAGTTCGGTTTCAAAGGGTTGGGTCGTTGGTTCGATGTTTGTAGGAGTTTGTAATTTTGTATTATATTGATTCCATAGCCATTGGAGTCGATTAACGGGGATGGTATATAGATGTCGGCCATTTTCTTCGTATAGATGTGCTTGATTATTATCTATTTGAATTGTGTTTGAAGATGTAAGTATATTCTTTTCGGGATTGCATTCTGTTGTGTAGATGTTTAAGAGTGGGATAATTATGGGTGGTGTTACGGATCTTGAGTCTGATAGTTGTTCTTGGGGGTGGTGGGCTAGGATGATATCCGAGTATGTTTTGTTTCGAATTTTTTGGTAGTATTGTTTTATTTTTCGGTGTTATGTGTGGAGGTATTGGTGTCATGTCGTGGAAAAAGGTTTCTTTGGGGAAGCCATTTATTGTATGTATTATCGTTGTGTTGCCATTGGCATAAATATTTTGTGTAGGTAGTTTGCATGTTATTTGTGTCTGTGTGTTGGATATGTTTATGGCGTATGATGTTATTAATGGGATATGCGGTAGGGTTTTTGGAGATGTATGTTGGGGGGCGGGGGTGGTATGTATGTGGAGAGTTAGGGGGGTTGATTGGTGTGGGGATATTTCTAGGGATGATGTTATTGTTGAGGGTGATGAATGAATCTTTAAGTATGTGAGAGTATGGGTGTATGTTGCAAGGAGTGTGACATGGGGTGGGGCAGATAGGGTGGCAAAATAGTTGTTCAGTAACTTTTAGGGCACTTTTTAATAGTTTGGATGGGGTGAAATGGTAGGTTTTGAAGTCTTCATTGTTCATGATATGTGTGCCGTTGGGTAAAGTAATTTGGGCTAGTTCAAAAATATTTTTTGAGAGGAATTTTTGTAGAAGCTTTTGGGAGAGTTGGGCATTGAGTGTGTTGTGGTTTGGTGTTTCTTGGTGCCATAGTATTTCTAGTGTTGTAGGATTAATGAAGAAGTTTGGGAGTGTACTTTTAAGGTGGGCTTTAGCTATGTGTTTTAATAGGTAGAGTGTTCGAGTTATTGGTGATCTTATGCAGTCATTTTTTTAAATTCTGGGTATATTTTCGGCACCACCGTGTTGGGCAAGGACATAATGCGTTAATCCATTATATATTTTCCCAAGTCGGCCTTTATCGTTTAAAGCGTTTTGTAGTTGTTCACCTATACATCGGAGATATGCATTTTTGAGGGAGAGGGCTTCAAGTCCGAGTAGGTTATGTGGGAGTTGGGTAATTGCATTTGACATACATTTTGGAAGTCCATTAGATAGTCTTTTGTATGGCTATTATTTTTTGGTCAAGTTTTTTGATAGCTGGCATAGAATATGGTACCCCGTAGAAATTGTATGCTACTCCTGGGCGTAGTACGGTATCAATCATTTTTATTTTTTGTTTCATGGTTGCCGGGCATGTCGTTAGTTCTTTGCATTGTTTAATGAGTTTTGTGGTTGTTATGTGAATTTGTATTTTCCATTTTAGTGAGGGGACAAGATTTGTACCTAGGTATATGTATGGTTCATTTTGGTGTAGTATAGGGATCGGTTGATTACGGTAATTGATGTTAGAAGCTTGCATTAGGGCTTTGAACGTGGTAGGGTTTAATTTGGATTTGTTTGGGCATCCGATAGCGGCACATTTAGGGACGCCTACTTCCATACCGGTCCATTTGCAATATCTATCAATTTTAATGAGTTGTATTTGGATCAATTTAATTTTGTTAGTTATGGCGGCAAGGTCATCCGCGTATGCGGCAGAGTTTATTGTGACTTGTAATGTGCCAAAAATGTATCCATTGTTGCCTCGTTCTAGCCATCTGAGTAGTGGTTCTAAGAATATAATGAATAGGTATGGGCTAAGGGTGTCTCCTTGTATAGTGCCTCTTTGAATGGGTATAGGTTTTGTTTTCCCAAAATGTTCGCCAGTGTAGTACGTGGATGACTGAGAGTAGATGTTTCCAACGAGTGTAGTTGCATCTTTTGGATAACCAAGGTCCGTCATTATTGCGAGTAGTTGGGCATGGTCTATTGAACTGAAGGCATTTTTAAAGTCAACGTATAATATGTATATATCTTGGTTTGTAAATTTTGCGTCTTCTAGTGTAGCTATTATAATTTGTAATTGTCGAGCGGTGCTTCTCTCTGCTCTGAATTCTTCTTGACTATCATGTAGGATTTTGAATTTTTCACCATATGAGGATAATATAGAGGTGAGTGTACTGGTAAAGAGTTTATATATTGTGTTAGCTAGTGCAATTGGTCTATGGTTGGGTAGTATAGATGGGTCGCCTTTTTTGTATATTAAGATTGTTGCACTTGATTTCCATGAGGTCGGTATTTGATTTTGTTTATAGCAGTGATAAAAGAATAAGAATAACAATTTATGGAATCTTTGGGGCATGTTTTTGAGTATTGAATTTGGTATTCGATCTGGTCCTGGTGCTTTGTTGTTTCCAAGATTTTGAAGGCATGTGTCGTATGTGGCTCTACTAAAGTATTTGTGTAGTGGAATTTCTGGTTCACCTCTTTTGTCAAGGGTATATCCATCTAGGTCATGCCACGGGTATTGGCGGACTGCGCATGTGCATTCGATTGGGTGTTGTGGTTGGTAATTACATGTTGGTATTGTTGGTCTATTGATTTTTGTTTGTTGGTTGAATATTTCATTCGCAATGTCTTCAGGGCTAGTTAGGATATTGTTGTATTGATCTTTGATGCAATCCATTGGCGGGGATTCAAAGTTCTTAAAGACTTTCTTGTTAATTCTTTTTGGACTAATTTCACGGAGTTGTCTATATTTTGAGATGGCTTTTTTAATGTTATCTTTAGCGTATTTTGAGGTTACTTTCCGGGCTTGTATGTTGGCATTTTTTGCAATTAGTGCAGTATCCTTTATCCAAGCGTCATGGGGAAGATCCGGAGGCGGCGGGGTAGGTATTTGGGTGTGTTGTAGGGTTAGTAGTACATTGAGTATGGGGTGGTTGCGCCATTGGGGTTGGTCTTTATAATTGTAATGGTTTTTCGTATAACATGGTTTGTGGTTAGGTGTTGTTTCCAGGTTTTGGAAAGCTTGCGGGGTAAATAACCTCCTTGTTGAGATGTTCGGTTTGTCGATTGGGGTATAGGGTTGGCTTTGCAAGTTTTTTCTAGTGTGCCAGAAATTTCTTTAATGAGTTTGTCTAGGGTGTGGCATGCTTCTTGCCATTGTACTCGTGATAGTTGACTATTGTTTTCCAGAGTGTTTATGAGGGAGTCTATTGTATGGAGTTTCCTTCGAAGAATTTTGTGTTGAATTTTTCTATATTGTTTTTTGGAATTGGATTGAGTATGTGTATAGTGTCTTTGTTTGAGATTGTAGGGGTTCAATTGACTAATGTGTTATTTGGGATGTGTAGTTGTACAGGTGAGTGGTCCGAGTTGAGAATGACATCCTTGCTTGTTGTAGAGGTGTATTGTGTATTGTTATTTGTATTTATATAGAATCCATCTATTAGACTCCAATCGCTGTAGTTATAGCCACCTTGTCTAGAGAATTGTGTATTGGTATTGATGTATGTGAGGTTTAAGTTTTCTGTGAAACGGCGCCATTGATAATCCAAGGTTTGAGGGGGGGTGTTGTGATTTCCATTTTGGCGACCAATTAGTGCTATGTCTCTATTGAAGTCTCCACATAGTAGGTATGTGTGATTGGGGTTATTATTAATTTGGGATGTAATAGTGTTTTGTATGTCTGTGATAAATCTAGTATCTTCGGGGTGGGATGGCATGTACATGTGAAGGATCAACCACGGTTGTAGCGGGTAGTTATTGATTTTGATTATTTGAATGTAAGGTGATATGTGCATTGGGGTAGGAATTTTGTTGATGTTGCCCGGAAAGGCATATTTTTTGTGTATTAATGTAAGGAGGCCCCCACGGCCCGGAGTGTATGGTCTCCGTTGTTGAATGCATCTTGTAAGTGCGTGTGTATTATTAAAGATAAGTTTGTAGTCTTGAAATATGTTTTGTATATATTTTGTAGATTTTGTGGCGGATAGTTTTGTTTCTTGTATGACTATGAGGGCTGGTGGTGTGTCTGTGTGTGTGGCCAGAGTTTGTAAACTAGGGAGGGCAATATTTAGTGAGGAGGCATTCCATGTGACTATATATGTATTTTCTTGGTTTGATATAATGTTTTGATTTTGTGGAAGGATGTAGGAGGTGGTGGGGGCGGGTGGGTGTATTCTGGTATCGGGTCTAGGCATTTTAATGATTCGTTAATGAGGTTATTAGGGAGGTAGGGGAATTGTAGTTTTATTGTTTCTTTTGAGGGGGGTATAGTCTGCCTATGTAGGAAGTCATATAGTTCATTGTGTATTGTGTTTGTATGATGTATGATGTTTTGGTTGTCTTCAAGAAATATTTTATAGGGGTGCGGAGTATGAATGTGTTGTTCTGGTGGGTTTTGTAGATTTAATAGGGTTTGTAGAAGTGTATTAGTCCATGTGATCGTGTTTACGTTTTGTGGGTTTAGAAGGTGGTTACATTCATCTATATGTGGATGGGTAGTGATTACTAAGGCATATAGGATGTGGGGTGGTGGATGCGTGGTTTTTTGCTGTATGTATTGGGCAATGTTTGGGTGTGTGGAGTTATGTGTGTGGTGTAGTGTATGTGTGTTTATTATGAGAGGGGCGAATGATTTTGCAATGTGTTCATATTCCGGTTGTAATTTTATGGTATTAGGTATGAAGTATATTTTGGCATTTTTCTTATGTGATGGAAGGTGTCTTTTTAATATATTAGGCATAGGTCCCGGGTTGGTTTCTATGTCTCCTCCAAGAAGTAGTATTAGTTTGTGATATGTATGTTTAGTACTATATTTTAACGCTTTAGTTTTTTGTTTATTTTTTGGGGCTTTTGTTTTGTTGGTATGGTCATGTTTGTTTGGGGGTGGGTGGTTGTTTGTATTTTGTATGAGGTAAATGAGTTTTTTTTGTTATTTATTTTTTTGGTGGATGTGGTTGTGTTCGTCTTTGATTTTTTATGTGTCCATGTGTTTATTTGCGTAGTTGCTTTTGTTTGATCAATGATGCGTAGGTGTATGTGTGTTTGTTTGTATATTCTTGTGGTTGTGATTGGCCATGTGTGCATGTGGTTATTATGTGTAAGATTATTTGTATATGGGCTTATGTTGGTATTCGGGGGGGTATTAAAGTTGTTTTTATATGTAGGTATGTTAGTATATATGTTGGGATTTATATACTTATTTGTTTTGGTGTTTGTGGTAGATTGTATGGTTTGTTTCGATGTTTTATGTGTATTTTTTGGATGATTTTTTGGGTTGTTTATGGTTTCATTATTTATGTATGAGTGTGTGTTTTCTTGCGAGGGCTTTGTGATGTTTACATTTTTGTTTAAGTTTTTGAGTGTTGTGTTTGGGTGTGTGTTTATGTTGGTGTGCCTTTGTGCAAGGTTTTTTTTATATAGGTATATGCGTGTTATTGGTGGTGTATAGAGGTGGATTTTATTTTTATATGTTTCTAGTTGTATGGGTGGTAGGGTGTTTATATGTGGGCGTGGGTTGGTATGCGTATGTTTTTGTTTTTGTAGGCATGTTTTTTTATGTGATGGTGTTTGTGTGGATGTGTGTGTATGTGTGTTTGTGGATTTATTGTGTGTGTTTATATATATGTGTGGATGGATGTATGTTTGTGTGTATGTCTTTGTGTATTTGTGCGTGTATGCGGTTGTGTATGTAGGCATATTTGTTTGATTATGTGTGTGTATTTGTGTTGGTGGGTGTATGTATATTTGTGTGGGAGTGTGAGTCCCCGTAGGTATGTATTTGTTTGTATGGGTATGTGTGAGTATTGGTGTGCTTATGTGTGTATGTATGTGTTTTTTTGTTTTGGTTTTTTTTGGCATATGTTGTATGGAGGTACGTATGTGTGTATGTGTAGGTATATATGTCTATACATATATGTGTACTTATCCATATGTATGTGTATGTGTATTGGTATATGTATTTTGTGTTTGTATGGGTTTTTGGCCGTATTTGTAGCATATTGTATTTATATTGTATATAATTCGAGGTACAGTAATGGTATGGTATACTAATGTGCTTGTATTCTACTGATATTCTACTATCCGAATTACTGTGGTAAATATGTATTACCGTGTGGTCTTTGTTCTTCACATGTTTGGCGGTGTATCTTCAATTTGTCTTGGCTTGACTCTTCCTTTGATGGCTCTCATGGCTTCAATGGTAGCTTGCATGGAGTTTTGGATGCTCTCCATTTGAGCAACTAGTTCTTCATGTAGCTTGTCGGTGTATTCCCTATTCTCTCTCCTCATCTTTTTGTTGTTTTCTTCCAAGGCTTCTACAAGGTCTTTCTTTGTCACATTGTTGTTGGTGGTGGAGGGGGCATCTTGAATTTTGAATGTAGCAACGGTGTTGACCATGGCGGTGTTGATGTCATTGAATCCAAAGCTTTCAACTTTTTCTTGAGTTGGCGGTTCCACACCTTCCAAGCTCCTCCTATGTGGAGCAAAGTCCACATGGTTTCCTCCCATGTGGATAGTCCTCTTCACGAACTTCCTATACACGATAGGGTTAGTACATTCCACATTGGCACTCCCATTATGTCTCTCTCTATTCTCTTTATGGAACCAAATAATTTTTGTGTTATCATCACCTAGAATTTTATGTATGGCATTAGTGGTTTCTACTACACTCATAAGAATGGGCAAAGAGGAGATGGTGAGAGTGAGGGCGTCCTTCTTTGCCTTAGCTTCGGGAGTCATACGTCCACCGGTGAAGGTTTTCTTCGCTTGTAGGACTTCATGTTGAGTTGTAACATGTTGAAGTTGGATCTTCGAGGCTTGTTGTGGGGTGGTGGTGGAGATGAAGGCGTAGGGGTCGCTTGCAACCTTTTGCACCCCGGTGATTTCGAAGTCTTGGCCTCGGTTGAAGCTATTATGGAGGATATCCATGAATAGTTGATGAGCCGAAATACCTATCAATGCATCACTTCTAATACGCACGGAGAGGTTAGTGGGGTTAGCAATATGGTGATATGTCTTGCAAACTTTTCCAATGATCTTATGATTGTCTATAACAAGTATGAAGGGCCTAAGGCCCTTGAGCAACAAAAGTCCATCCGTGTCGGGGTTAAGCAAGTGTAGTTTGAACATACCTGTCCATACTCCTTTTTAACCACCCCTTTTGACACTATGACATTGGATGTATATGGGGTCTATTAGACTCGTGCCAAGTTTAATGTCCATTGACTCTAGTCTTCTAGTTATTATGTTGTGAACATCATCATGCAACATGCAGTGGGTGGGGGGTTCAAAGAAGATTGCAACGTAGAAGTCTAGAGCCAAACCTGTAACCTCGTTGATCTTGATGTCGAGTGGGATTTGCGTGATGTTGTAGTGTTGTCCTTGTGCTCCTCTCCTCTTGCATGGCTATAGAAGTTGGGGGATTTGTGGGAATGCTATGCTTGCTTCCGATGCTTCCTCTGCTTCGTTGGCTTTAAGGCCTCTGGACATCATTTTTTCGGTTGTCTCATCATTGGGGGTTGCCTCCAATCCTTCATCTATTGCGATGCGCTCCATGGTCTCAAAACCTAGCCAAAATTCCAAGTCTTTGGTTAGGGGTGATAGTTTAGTAGACTTACCTTTGTCTTCTTGGGCGTTTTTGCTCTTCTTGCTGCTCCCAGATTCTTCTGTGTTTTTTCTTGAGCCTTTCTCCTTTATAGCTGTGGCTTTTTGCACAACCACCTCATCAACATCCATTTCTTCTTCAAATATAAGTCTTCTTCTACTACTCATTTCTAGTCTAACTTTATGATGTATTGATACTCGAGTGAGGCGGGTGAGGGGACTTACCTGGGCCCGAGGGGAAGCTTTGGGAAGGACTTGTGGTAGTTGGATGTGGTCTTCAGCTCAAGTAGTCAGTTCGTCCTTGGCTGCCGACCTTGGTGGATGGGACTTACTCCTCCTTTCGAATGCAGTGGAGTGGAGCGTATAAAAGGACTTCCGGCGTTTGCTCTCCCACGGGAGCTCTTCTCTTCTGCCTTCGACACTCCCACGAGGGCTCCAGCCTGTGGCTCTCCTTGGGATCTTCCCCTTCTTTCCCTCGTCCCTGCTTGGTTGCGCGCTCTCACGCTGTCTGCTTCCTCGTTCTTGTACGCGCAGCTTGTGTTCTTTCCCCTGCTCCCGCTGTTCGTTCCAGGCTCTGTTGGACGCTCGCTCTCTCTGTTTGTACCAGGCTTCTGCAGGTTCCCGCTGCTCGTTCCAGGCTCTATTTGTTGCTCGCTCTCGTTGTTTGCACCAGTCTTCTGTAGTTTGCTCTTGATCGTCCTCGTCCTTCTGTGTGCGCTCTTGTTGTTGTCTTCGGAGTTGTGGTCGCCTCTCTTATATATTTCTGACCCTGTCTTTCGGCGGGGACTCTCGCTTCACGTACTGGACCGCCCCGGTTGGGTGTGTTGCTGGGGGTTTTCTTCTCGCGCTTGTGCTTGATCTGTCTGTGCTTGTCCTTGTATATATCCTACTCGTATACGTGGTCTTCTGCGCGAGTCTTTCTTCTGTCCTTGGTAGTTTCCAGGTCGTTATGATCTGCACATTCCTTGTTTTTAGATCAGTACTAGGGATAGTGTGCTTACCTTTACTAACGTGGGCTTCCTGGTGATGTCGAGGGGTGTTGTGATTTGCTGTCGCTCCCACATGTGTCTGTCGTCGTAATGCTCGTCTTGTCGTATGTTGTCTGTGGTGAAGGGCGTTGGAGCAGTCTTGCTGTGTCAGTGTTGGCGGATGTTGGCTGCGTGCATGTGGAGTCAGGTCCAGCTTTGTTGTCTTCTTTGTTGCAGGTCTCTTGTAGGTATGATGCTTGTATATGGTCTCTGCTTGTCTTCGGGAGAGGGATTAAGTCGTGTTGATGTTCTCACGTCAGGTGTCTGGGGTACTGGTCTTGATGGGTGCTGATAGTATGTGCATCTTGGGCGTCTGGCGTTGCAGGTGCTGGGGCAGGTCTGCTCCGGTATTGGTGGAGTTGTGTGCTGCCGTTTGAGAGTCCTCTAGGTCGGTGATGTGCACTCTCTTGGGCGGAGGTCTCTCGTGTTCTGGTCCTGCGGATGTAGGCACGTTGTTGGTCAGGGAGTCGAGGTCGCTGCGGCCTTGATTACGGGTTGGCTGGGTCTTCAGGTCGGGGGTCTGTCGTCTGTGGGGGTTCAGGGAGGCCGATTCACGTGCGCATGTTTTTCTCCGTGGTGGTTTGTCTGTCTCCTGTGTCGTTCTTGTTCGTGCAACTGGTTCATGTGTTGGTCTTGTTCGTCCTTCTGACTTATGTGTCGGTCTTGTTCGTCCTTCGGATTTCTGTATGGATCTTGTTCGTCCTGCAGGCTCTTGTGTTGGTCTTGTTCGTCCTTCTGACTTATGTGTCGGTCTTGTTCGTCCTTCTGATTTCTGTATCGATCTTGTTCGTCCTGCAGGCTCTTGTGTTGGTCTTGTTCGTCCTATGGGCTCCTCTGTGTTCGATGATCTACTGACTTCTGTGGTGTTCTGGATGCGCTTGTGTTGGCTCTGTTGTGTCTTGATCTGGTGTTGTTTCTTGTGTTCTTGTCTAGCTTGCTCCCTAAATCTGTCTCCGCCTACATTAATCTCATAGTCGCACCCTAAGTGGTTGTCGATACATTTGTTTCTGTCAAAAAAATTCCAGGGCTTCCGCGCACCAAGTGAGTTTTTACGAAAATAAAACCTAATGCAACTAAGTGAGTGACTATTGTAAGTGTTGGATTTAGTAAGTATCTTGTGGTGTGTGCGGAGTGTTGTGAGAGCAAAGCATGCAAAGAATGGCACTACAAGGAAGTATGGAAAACAAAAGAGGTGAGAAGTGGCCTGAATGAATGTGAAGCTACTGCCAGGCAGTAGGGCTTGTTTGTTGCGCTCTTGAATCTTGGCTTGTGTGATCCTAGATTGAGGAGTCACAGTGATTTCGTGCAACAGGGTAGATCTGCCAACACAACCTGAGATCTGGGTAGCAGAGCACTAAAATTCCATTCAAGTGTCAGATCCAGCTTCCAACACCAATGTCCCACACTTTAGATCCGTACACAAGCTAATCTTCCACTGAATCCTTCCAGTTGCTCTCCTAACCCTAGATCTGGGCAAGCCCTTTCCAACACATCCACTCTCTCTACCAAAACTTGCAACAACCACAAGACCAAGCTCACAGGGGCCTCTCGGTGAGTTCAGCTACCTCTCCCCGACCATGAGCTCAGTTTCTGCGGCTAGTCACTTCGCTCCTCTCACCAGGATTTATGGAGCGTTTAGGCGTTCATCGTAAGTTTTTCTGCTATTTTTCACTAAAGATAAGAACTTGTTTTTGACACTATAAAGGGAAATAATCTTACTTGCGAGTATCAAAAATCTCACATCCAGTAGAGGGTCCTAACAAAAGTTTTCGGAGGTGCCCGCTCTCCCCATTTGAAATTCAAAACCCTGTAACTTTTTCATCAAATTCCCAATTTAGAAGAAAAAAAATCTCCCACTAAGATCTTAGAAATGGCCTTCTATAGTAAAAATTTCAAAGAGGAATGTTGGAAATTGACACCATAGGAACCTGATTGAACTTTCAAAAAGCCCATTTTTGACACTTGGTCCTTTTGGGGTTAAATTGGGCAATGCTTCAAAAAAAATTTAATGGTTATTCAAAAGCGCCTAGAGGTCAATTGGATTTATGGGAGCGTGTCCTTGAAACACTTGGTTCCTTCACTTGAGGTGAGTGTGAAAAACTCTATGCAAGCATGCCATGCCGAACGAGGGCAGTTATCTATGCTGAGGGCAAGTGGGCTTCATTTTTATTACTTTACATACATATAAATCCACAATTGAGTCACTTGGGATATGGTAAGTTGATGTTAACTTACATCAGTACATGCTTTGTACTTGGTACCCAGCCTATATCTGTGGAGTATGAAGGTTATTGTATTTGAAGGTATTAATTGGTTATGGCTTTGCCCGCCTTGTGTGATGGCATTGTGAACTGAATGTAAATTTTTGCAGTGCATACTCAGTTTTGTGAGATACACTACGTACCGTAATGGGGAGCTAGATGTAAGTGAGCTGGCTTGAAGTTGCCTGCCTTTTGTTTGACACTGAAGTCCCAAGGCACTTAATTTTTGTGGCCAACCATTGAACGGAATCACCGCATATCAGACTGCCAAGATTGGATCTCCTTGTTGACCCTGGTTGAGCATTGCACCAAACCTCAGCCTCGGGTGGGTCCATTTTTCTGGCCCTGCCCATTTTAGGATTCTAGAGGGTTTTTTTGGATTTTTTTGGCCAAATTTGAGCTTGTGGCCCCAATTTACCCATGTAGGCCCTCCCATGTATCAAATAGAGCCCCCCCTCCAACATAAAAATAGGGGCCGGTTTTGTCCCTACCCTCCCCCACCCTTCTAAGCCTGAGGCTTGGTGCAATGCTCGACCGGGGTATTTAGGCAAATCTGCCAAGATTCACCTTGACATTCAAGTCTTCCCTGTCCAAATGGATTCAAATATGTCTTTACCCTAGGGTACCATACAAAGTGGTGGGTTTTGTACATAATCTATTCACAATGGAGAATGTTCAAGAATTTTGGAAAATTTTGAGTTTGACTAGGTGATATCCATGCAATGCCTATGTGATACCCATGTAATGCATATGTAATACCCATATAGTGACTATGTGTTATCCTTGTAATGCCTAGGTATTAACCATGTAATGTCTAGGTGATACCTATTGTGTCCAACGCACTACAAAAGGGAAAATTATTTAGTTCAGCAGGTAGGTGCCGAAATTAACCATTGCATACGATACTATACGTAGGAATAAGTTTCGGCAGGCGTATGCCAATTTTTTTATTTTTAAAGGGTGACTTTGGGTCTGACAGGTATCTCACATGCATTACATAAGTGTCACCTAGGCATTTCATGGGTGTCACCAAGGCATTACATGGGTATAACCTAGACAAATCTTTTGAATTTTCCCAAAATTTTGGACATGTCTATTGTGAATTGATTATGTACAATAGTGATTGCAGAGTGGAGTCGTAACATACTAGAAGCCCCACCATTTACCCCGACACATCAAAACGACCCGTTGGTTGCCACAATATTCTCCGTGTATGGTGTCGTATTTGAACATGATAAGGTTTAGATATTGAAATGACCTCCAAATGGAAGATGTTAGTTGAAGAATCTTCAATCCAAAGGTGTAGCCTTGCTGACCTTTATTACATTTTTTGTAATCTATTAAATAAAATACGTGCATGTATAAACATTAGTTCACAATTGACGTTTAACGGTTAAACACTGGTTAAACATTGGATAAACATAGGTTAAACATTGGTTCAACATTGGATAAACATAGGTTAAACATTGGTTCAACATTGGTTCAACATTGGATCAACATTGGTTCAACATAGGTTAAACATTGGTTCAACATTGGTTCAACATTGGATCAACATTGGTTCAACATTGGATCAACATTGGTTCAACATTGGATCAACATTGGTTCAACATTGGATCAACATTGGTTAACCTCTACTTCTAGGGACACTTGAGTTTGGATAGAGTCCTACAATCTCAGATTTAGGCATGATTTTTTGAGATTTTTTACTGAATGGACAACTTTTTATTAGTTTCCCGTAGACATAATTTTTGTAGAAATCCAACACATGGTTCAAAAGTTACAAATAAATTTAGTGACATATACAAATATTGCAGCGGTTTAGTGTGACCTACAACAAATAGTGTAGCAAAACTTTGATTAATTTAAATTCAATAGAAATTAGAGTTTTGGTTTAGTTTGTAAATTAAAAAAACTCCTCTCGGAAAAGACGCATAAATCTTTGCATCTACCATAGGGATTAATGAGTTTCTAAAACTTGAGAAGGATATGTTATTTGCAAAACTTGTTAGTGTATTGTTAATTCTCAACACAAAGTTGCATTGCAGGATTTTTAAGGACATTTTCTACCCCCCTTCTACTTCTAAAATTTGGTGCACATGTGCTTAACATGATTTTTAAGTTAAAATTAGAAAATCACCGCCCGTAGTGCAAAAATTTGCCATAGAAGGTGGTTAAAGTTTGCTGAAGGTGTTTAGTGTGACATCAAAGAAGGTTTGTGTCTCATTTCAAAGGCTAAAACGTACAATCCTAGTACAAGATCCTATAGTTAGATTTGGTAAAAATGTGTTTATTTGCATTTTGTGTTGAATGCATTGAAACTGGTAGTTTCAATGTGTTTGGGTGCTCAAATATCAAAGAACTTTAAGGGTTACCTTAGGTGAACTTCTACTTCGGCAATTGTTAATTAGAAAAATGCATGCCAAATTAAGTGGAAAATTATTTTATGGAAATGCCAAAATTGAAGAAACTATATATTAAGAGATTTTGTCACATGTAGAGACATCAAAGTGGAGTGGGGCTTAATGTAGCCTTTGTCCTTGGTTGTATTTGCATGTGGGCTAAGCCCGGTGGACTGTTCTTGGTATTAGCATGAAGAATTTGGTTTGAAACCCTAAGGTCTTGGATTCAATCCATGTGGTTGTCAAATGTGCTAAATATAATAATCCATGATCTCTTGCCAAAAATTACTTTATTGTTATCTTGGATGCTAAACAATAATTTTTTCACTTTAATTTATTATTTTACATGGAAGTGTCAAACTTTTAAATTTTAAATTTACCTAAAGTGCATGCCTTGGACAATTCTCCTTTGAACACGCATAAATTTTTTCTATTGGTCCAATAAAGAATATAGTCATGGACTTTTAGACGTTAGTCGGGAATTGTGTATACAGACACATATTTCATTCTCTAGAATACAAAAAATATATTGAAGTTTACCAAAATTACACCTTTGGTTTGAAGATTCTTCAACTAACATCTTCCATTTATATATTGTTTCAATATCTGAACCTTTTCATGTTCAAATACGACATTATACATATAGTATATTGTGGCCACCAGGGGCTTGTTTTGATATTTAACGGTTTGGCTTCATGTCCCACCACTCAAATCTTGAAGGACCAAATGTCCCAAAACAAGCTTTTTTAGAACTATAGGTTTAAATTCAAGTCATTAAAATAAAAAATCTCAACTTGAACCCAACTATTGAAGTGAAGCTTTTGGAGTCTCATTTCCAGTCCAATTTGAAATTGAAAAATATTCATAATATCCAATTTGAACTTTGGGTCAATAACCATGGTTGACTACTTCTCTCATTTTAGCTCATTTACATGAAAGTTTCATTAACACCACATTTTTTCGCACTCTAATGTACACCTTTGGTGAAATTTTCAGAATTATAAAGCTTACTTTGTATTTGATATAAATTTTCTTTTCTATTCACTATGAAAATCACAATAACTTCACAAAAAATCTATGATTTTTGAGACATACTCAAGACATGTGATCTCATCTCTAACTATGAAATAAGTCAAAAAAATCTACTTATATTTATTGGAGATTACATCAGATAGTAGAATGTGAATTGGAATTGATGCCATGGTCATAGGCTCTGACGTTCCAGGGTTATCAATAAGTTTGCAAGTTTGAGTACTTGCTCATCCTTTGTAGTTGGAAAACAACCATTAGCTTGGAAAAGTGAGGGTTTCATTCCTACATGACTTGGATTAATAAGCCAAAACTATTTGTGTTCATTTATAAATCCACAAGTAGGCTAGGTCTAAATGGCTTCGTGGAAGCCAACTCAAATTTGGGCCTTAAGTACTCTTAATGGAGGTTTAAAGTCAAAATCCTATTGTATAAACTTCTTACTCCCCGCCCTCACCTCCAATATTCGCACTCTCCGGAGGATTGTAGTAGCCTTTCCAAAAAACCTCACGAAGAGAAAGGATTGGTAATGTTATGGAATTCTTCCGAGCTATGCAGTATGATGAAGCTGAGAGTAGAAATCTAGCTGAGCCTAGCATCGTTACAGCCAATTTCTTCACTTCAAATTGAACGGGGCTGCGGCTACCTACCTGCACCACTTCTATGCAATGCATCTTGTGACCTAAATACATTGAGACCGACATGGCCACCAACTCTCAATAAATAGATATAAGAACTCCGGTCCCCATTAGGAACCGCCATGAATTCAACGTTTGTTCATTCTCTTCACTAAGCCTATGGTTATAGGACATAGGTTAGTGTCATAGAACTACTCCCCCCTCTTGGGAGTACACTTTTCTACACTAAGTTCTTCCCTACATTTGTCTAAGTGCCTTAGAGATAACAAACATGTCAACCCCTGAGGGCCTTGTGGGTATTCATACAACAAGGTCTTGAGACCCCACCATAGTTGGGTGGACTATAGTGGTAAGCACCACGCTTGCATTTGGACTTGAACTCAATTGAAAGTTGCGGACGAAAAAACCTGGATATCAACTAAGGTAGGACGACATTAAACCGACCAACCACCCAACACTGTACCTTTCAATATCCCTCCGAGATTTTAGGGAAGAAATGTAGCATGTCGTCACATCACTAATGTTTTGAATTGACATGTCAGTATTAGATGAAGTCTTTCTTTTCTTGTTTGAGATTTGAATTTTGCTTCTAGGGCAGGGAATATAAAAACTAGTTTATTTTCTTCATGATTATTGTTTTTCCACAATTTATTTTTGCACATGGATCTACATGATGTAATCTTTGGCACGACTACTCCATCTGATGAAGAATGAAGTTCTTAAATTTTCTCCTAAGATTTTTATAAGGTCCATAGTACAGTGTTCATGTAATTGTCCTAATCCCATTGCATGGGGTACCAATCAAAATGTCGTTTTTGAATTTGCACTAAGAAAATTTTTAGTACTACCAACTTTGAAAGCCTCCTGAGAGCTCAAAAATTGGTATTTCATCACAAAATTTTTACTAAAGAATAACCTTTAAGTTAATTACATGAATGCCAAATTTCAAGGCCAAAAGATTCACCAAAAAAAAGTTATTCAAAATCTACCAACATTGGTAGCTGTGGAAATTTTTTCACTGCTGCCAACTTTGACAGCCTCCCAAAGATTGATTTTTTTTTTTGCCATGAAATTCTTGGAACAAAAACCTCTTTATGTTAACAATATATGATAAAAATTTCAAGGCCAAAAGATTAATACAAAAAAAGAAATCCACAATCTACCAACATGTGTAGTTGTGGGAAACAATGGGGGAAACCATTTCATTGCTACCAACTTTGACACCCTCCCAACGGTTGAGAAATTGTCTATTTACCATGAAATTTTTGGCACAACATGATCTTTATGATAACAACATTCATGCCAAATTTCAAGGTCAAAAAATTTATACAAAAAAAAACATTTACAATCTACCAATGTGTGTAGTTGTGAGATACCTTTTATTAAAGACATTGAAATTGTTGAAGTATGTCAGACAATCATGCGTCTAGATTGAAATTCTCCAGATGATGCAATTTCTAATCATAAATGCTTCTCAAAAAATCAAGGATAGCCAAATTTAGTTGTGTGCACTTGTCACATCTCAAAGACTTGCTTCATTTTATGAGTAGAGTGCCACATGGATTGCTCATGGAAGATGGCACACCTGTCCATCGTAGCAAAGTATGTGAAGAATGGAGACAAATTCACCTTTTGGAGAAGCTCAATTGGCCTGCAAATTCTCCCGATCTCAATCCAATTGAGAACCTTTGGAAGATTTTGAAAGATGCTGTGCAACATGGCCCAATATGTCCAGAAAATTTAGATGACTTGAAGGTAGTTATTGAAAGAGAGTGGAGGTTAATCAATGGTACAAAGCTCCTTCAACTATGTCATTCTATGCCCTATAGGTTACAAGCAGTGATTGAGGCAAATGGAGGACATACACGTTGGTACATTGTAAATATTTTTTTGTATAAATTTTTTGACCTTGAAATTTGGCATGAATGTTGTTATCATAAAGATCATGTTGTGCCAAAAATTTCATGGTAAATAGACAATTTCTCAACCGTTGGGAGGGTGTCAAAGTTGGTAGCAATGAAATGGTGTCCCCCATTGTTTCCCACAACTACACATGTTGGTAGATTGTGGATTTCTTTTTTTGTATTAATCTTTTGGCCTTGAAATTTTTATCATATGTTATTAACATAAAGAGGTTTTTGTTCCAAGAATTTCATGGCAAAAAAAAAAAATTCAATCTTTGGGAGGCTGTCAAAGTTGGCAGCAGTGAAAAAATTTCCACAGCTACCAATGTTGGTAGATTTTGAATAACTTTTTTTTGGTGAATCTTTTGGCCTTGAAATTTGGCATACATGTAATTAACTTAAAGGTAAATCTTTGGTAAACATTTCGCGGTAAAATACCAATTTTTGAGCTCTCAGGAGGCTTTCAAAGTTGGTAGTACTGAAATTTTTCTCACTGCGAATTCAAAAATGACATTTTGATTGGTACCCCACTGTACAGTCCCCTTCAATAAAGATATGTACTTTTTGCGTTCCTAGGGATAGTAACTTTAAGTGCTGCCAACTTTGACACCTTCTTGAGGGTTAGAAAATTGTTATTTTACCATGAAATTTTGGGCACAAGATCATTTCTATGTTGACAACATGTGTGCAAAATTTCAAGGCCAGATGATGAAGATTAAAAAAGATATTCCAAATTTACCAACATGTGTAGTTGTAAGCCATTCACTACTGCCAATTTTGACACCCTCCTGAGGGCTGAAAATTTGATATTTTACCATGAAAGTTTTATCACAAGATCATCTCTATGTTGATAACATGTGTGTTAAATTTCAAAGCCACATGATGAATACAATAATAGATACACAAGATTGTTTCTCATAGTTACACATGTTGGTAGATTTTGAATATGGGTTTTTGTATTCATCTTCTAGCCTTGAAATTTGGCACACATGTTATAAATGTAGAGGTGATCATGTGTTAAAACTTTTATAGTAAAATAACAATTTTTCAAACGTAGGGAAGGTGCCAAAGTTGAAATGGTACCCTTGGTTGTTTCTCACAATTAGCACGTTGGTAGATTTTTATTTTTCTCTTTCCTATCGTCAATATTTTAGACTTTAAATAAAGCACACATATAGTCAATATAGAGATGGTCTCATGTCCAAAATCTCATGGGAAAAATTATAGAATTCAATCCATGGGAGGGTGTCAAATTTGACAAGAATGAAATGTTTCTCACAACTACAAGAAGAAGAACGTCGGTTCCCGAAAGAGACTGACGTGAATAAAGTGTTTATTTGCACCACCACTAAGACCGTGCCCACCAGGCAAGGGATTAGTAGTATGGGGCTACTTCCCCCTCTCGAGGGCAGACACTATGTAACAAGTAACCATAAGGATGTAAACCAAGACAAAGAAAGCCACAATCCAAACAAGGGAGAGGGGAGGAAAGAAAAGAAAAGAGAAAAGACAATTAAGGGGGGAAGGACTGATGGGGGGAGTTAGGGTGTTTTGTGGTGTGTTATGTGGATCGGGGAGGGTTTGATTATTCTCAATTTTTCGTTTATGTAATAGTATGGACATAGCATGTTGGATTGCGATGGTGTTTATATTGTTGAAGGTATGTTTAATTGTGTTCATGGGTATTTTGAAAGTTTCTTCAAGGGTGTTTATGGATGGGATATAGGTTGTGGCGGGGGCACCAGCCGTGATGACTATGAGGGGGTCAATTTTCCATCCGAGGTTTTTTATGTCGTCAATGAGGGGTTGATATTTGTTTATTTTATTTTCAATTGTTTCTGGTGAAAATTTGTCATTACAGTACTTAAATTCAATAAATTGAATGGTATTGTTTGGATCAATGTAGGTGGGAGCCGAGTCGTTGTATGGTAGACCTTTCACGCAAAGTATGTTGGGTTTAAACCTGGTATTACAGTGGCATCGTTGGGTTACACATGTACATGGGAGTAGCCAGGGTGGGACCGTGTTTTCTTAAGGGTTGTTATTGAAGGTGCCGACATTCATGAGTATGAAACATCGGGATTTGTTATGTGAGGTAATTAGTTTCCGGATTCCCCATACTGCTTTGTTGTGTCTTTTAACAATGAGGGAGTGTATGTGGTGGTTTTGGCATTTTAGTAGAACATGTAGCCATGTGTCGGGGTTTGTAGAGGTACATATGGGGCATGTTATGGATGGGAAGCGTTCTATTCCGAAGAAGAGTTGTTTACGGGCATTCCTCATATAATGACCAGTGCAGAATTTAATAAGGCATGTAATTTGTGAATTGGTAATGGTGGGATTTTTCCAGAAATTTGTAGACAATTCATTGTCTATGTTATTATTGCCGGTCCATTTGTCTATGTTAGGGAAATTTTATGAGATCGTGTCAATGTCATTGTATGTGTCTTGTTTTTTGAGATATTTTCCCAATAATCGGACTGGGCTTTTGTCCGGGGTGTCATCTTTGGAGGGCCAATCCTCTTTTTGGAAGTAGTATGGGGTGGCATGTGCATGCTCATGTGGGTCTTTGGCATTTTTGGGCAATTTTTCTCTTCCTTCTTTGGTTAGTCTATCGGCTTGTTCATTTCCTTCTATATTAGCGAGGGCTCTAACTTTATGGAGTGTAGTAGGTTGTGTTCGATTTTGAAGCATTTGTACCATGGACATGAGTGTTATTTTGTCGGGGTGGCTATTATGGAGAGTAGGGTGTGTTATTTGTGTGTTTAGTAGATATAGGACATTGATGCAATCTGTAAAAATATGTGCGGGTTCGTTGGCATATTTTGTGCTAATGATTTGGATTGTTTTATGTATGGCCATCATGTGTGCTCTAAGGATGTTTTGAAGTCCATGGAGTCTTTTGGCTAGTTTAATTTCTTTGTTGGGATTGTATATGCCATATCCGGCTTTTTTTCTATGCCAGTGTCCAGGGCTACTTTCTACCGGTTCTTTGAAGGACCCATCCGTGTAGTAACTATGTATGGGGTCATATTTTGGGTGTGTATTTGTGTGGTAATTGGGGAGAGGGGGATTTGTCATGGAGTAGTTTGATGCATTGTTATTGTATGCTAGTTTAGACCATTTTTTGCTACGGTTTACTAGTGTTTGGGGGGGGGGGGTGTGTGGGCGAGGCAATGTTTGTGTGTATTCGGTTTATGTTCACAGTTTTGGCTATGGATGTGAGCGTGGTGAGTTGTTATGAGGTTCCCATTGTTTTGTTTTGGTGATGGACACATAGTATTTGTATTGTAGCTAGTTCAAGCCTAGGCTTTTTTTGTTCGGGTGGGATGGTAGGTTCTTCGTATGTTATTGAGTCCGCTTCGAATAGTGCAATGATAAATGAGTCAGGAAAAGGGCCCAGGTGTGGGTTAGGGTTTTGATACCAATTTTTGTCGGAGGTTATGATTAGGGTGGAGGTGTGGTTTGGGTCATGTTTGGCCGTGAGGCGGGCCCAATGTAGTGCTTGTTGTGTTTCTTCTTCATTATGAGGGTGAGCTATACCATTGCCAATTCATTTGTAGTCAAAAGCTTTTCCTAGTGATCCAAATATTTTATCTCTTTCAAAGGGGGAGTCAAATTTGTTGAGTTTGGTGGGGCATGCGACGGGGGAAGAGAAGTATGAATGTTGGATGTTGAATGTTGAAATTAATGAGTTTAGTATAGGTGTGGGTAGTGTATATTGTGTAAATTTAAGGGGGTTATTTTTTGGTATTCTATATTTGTATCTTTGGTATAGCCAAATGACTTCGGTTTCAAATGGTTGGGTTATTGGTTCAATGTTTGTAGGGGTTTGTAGTTTAGTATTGTATTGGTTCCACGTGGTTGAGTTGGGGAGGAGAAAACCAAGTGAGATGAGAAAAGAGTAGCTCCGCAAAACCTGGTGAGGAGGGATGTTTGGTGTTAGGCGCAAATGCAATACACACAACAATGAGGGCTGCTGGGCTCATTGTAAATCCCTGTGTGCACTTCTTTGTTGCTGAACGGTATGCTAATGGTGCGGAGAGTGTTGGGGGATTGCAAATCTTAGATCTACTGACAAAAGTATGTGGGAGGATGCAATGATCTAGCACTAGATTGAGAGAGTAAATCTGTGGCGGGGCTCTGTGTTGGATCAAATCTAGATCTAGAAGTTGCAGCCCCTATCATCTCTTAAATCAATCAGATCTAGATCTAGGTTACAATGACACCTTAGGATTACCACACACCAAATCCCTTCTCAACCAGGACTCTAGTACTGCCATGAAGCCAAACCGCTACCTCCATGAGACTCGAACCAATCAAGAAAACACAAGATCATTTCAGCAAAGAAGACACTCAACACATCCAGCTAAGTTCTCCTTTGGTAACTCACAGCTTACATTGTTCCATGTCAGAGGTTGCAAGTTCTCCTTTCGAAGAACTCAGTTAACAATGTTTGATGTTAGAAGAAGTATGTTAGATCTTGCATACAATACGCACCTAGAAATGTACCATGTTAGAAAATGCAAGTCAGTACTTCTAACAACAGGAACAACAACAGCAGTAGCGGCACTCCCTAACCCTACAGGTACAGAAACGGCTAGCAGCCGATCGCTCGACACAACCGAACACGACACATATTACAAGTCAAATCCGAAACATCAGTACTCCCCAGACACAGCTAAGTTATACATATGTGCTCAGTATTTTGTATTGTTCTCTTTTTGCCTTTATAAACTAGATAGAAATATACTCGCAATTGTTGTTACTGCAATATCTATGGCTAATCAATACCACAAGAAGCCACCATGCGGCTACAGTCGGGGTAAACCTGAACTAAACAGGCAACACCATGCCGAGAAGAGCACGCTATGGAGAGTCGCCTGGCCCTCATCGTACTTTCCGAAGGCACCTGCGGCACAAGTACAGAGACATCAACGCTCTATAATCAGCACAAACACCGACAAACGCACAGGAGAAAGCGACAACTACAACGACGAAACACCTTACCTGGACAAGGTAAGAATCCCTACCTCTCAACTAACCACCATATGCTGTCAACCATCCTTCTCCAGAAAGAGCTGTGTACCCCATCACCGGGCGACGTCAAGCAGCAGCGAAAACCAGCACAAGCAAGTGTTGCGAGACAGAATGGCAAGCAAGAATTCACAGAAAACAGCAAGGACAACAGCACACGGCCTCGGACACAGGCAGGAGCTGCACAACAAAACAAAGACGTACAAGTCCGCACCGAAATCAATAAGGAAGGCAGAGAATGCCCCTCGACCCCACATTCAGTACAGTACGACACAGAAGAGCGCAACACAATCAACACGGAAGGCAACAGACACCCCTGGACCCCACACCCGGAACAACACCAACTCGCGGACAACACAAAGACAGCACCCCTCCCAACATCAGGTCCAGCAACAACAGGGAAACAAGACTCCAAAACAACAAGCGAGCATCAGGTACGTGCAGAATCAGGTAAGCAACCTAAACCCTACTCTATTTCCTTCCTCACTTGACAAAGAATCACGATCAAGTACTAACAAAATGCATAAAGACGCGCAGCATACAGAGAAGCTTGGCCAACCACAATTACACAGAAAAAACCCTAGCCGCCAGCAAAAAATTGGAAAATCCACAAAAGAGCAAGATTCTAGTTCCCATCTAAACCATGGCGAAAGACCAGCCGCAACTCAACGGCTCCCAACAGAGGCCAACCCTAGACGACCAACAATCCAAAAACGACGGCGTTCATCACCAACAACTACATCCATCAAATACCAGTACAACAAGAGGTATATATCAAACCCTCGCCTTACTCTCAAACCCTCTTACATTGCATCATTGCGCAGATACCCACCCTCATCTGGGAAACACTACGCCATCTGCCTAGATCAGATAGTGCTCACGTACCTGCCAGAAGACACGAAGGACCGACGGTGGAGAGGGACGCTGCTTGCACGAGCAGTTTGGATACACTTCACCCAGATTCCCCACGACAGTGAAGAGCAACCCTCCTCCTTTTTCCTCATAAACTTGCTGTTTTGTATGTGGATTATTTGCAAACTAACAGTCGCTAACTTGTTGTTGGCCTGCTTATCACAGATAGGAAGGCACCTGCACACCACGAATGCACAACTGACCAGATTAGTCGTCGCCCCAAACGCATCACACAATCAAGCAAAGAACAGACTGAGTAGGGTTATCCATACCCACCACAGAAGTGCACAGCCGATCCACCACGCGAAGACGGAGTCGGCGGACTATCATCGGCGCAGATTTCAAGCTACCCGAAGCCAGCAAGACGCGAATCCAGCAGCCTACAACACAGGAGACGAGGCCAACGCCGGTTGTCGGAAACGGAGGATCAAGGAGGGAGACAGCCCGCAACAGAGACCCAGGGAGATTACAACGAGAAACTCGAACCATCACACCCCGAACGTCAGGCAGGGGCGAAGAAGAAGCGGTCGCACCGGCGGAACTCGAGCCAAAGTTCAAAGGAGCAAGCTAGCGGCGGTCGAGCCAAGTTGGGTCAGACACGACAAACCCTCACCCAAGCTCCAGTGCAGACGAACCCGTGTAGTGCGGCCCCTACCCTACCCCGAACGCAAACCCTCTCAACGGCTCCAAGAACTGTCGCGACTCCAAGCAAAGAGCACGGCAGCTGATCAGGGACCGCCAAGCTCCGCCCACACATCATCCCCTCCGCCAACAACGGGAGACAGCCAACCCCTGGCCCCAGCCCAAGACCCTGAAGGAGCAGTGCCGAAGGGAGTATCCATCTCCGTGGACGTATGCCAGTCAACAGCCCAAGTCCTTGAAGAAGCAGTGGAAAAGGGAGTAGCTGAATTTTTCAAAAACCCGCGGGTGTGGTACTTAGGCATAGTGGTGTTGAAACCAATTGGCCAGCTAGGGGCAAGCAAGAACTACACCAGTACAGGGTGTACCTACCA